>JAPSES010001411.1:0-14878 GCA_029822895.1 Maxillicosta whitleyi
TTTAAAGTGGCGGCGTAAGAATTAAAAACAAAGCAATAACAATAGGGCCTTTGCCACCAGGTCAAAGGTCACTCTCACACACACATCTTGTGTGTGTGAGAGTGACCTTCACCTGTTGGCTCGGTCCCTAAAAAAAGGTAGGAGATGTTTTCTTGGAGCAGTTTTTACTATATTGTTTAAAATCCTCTTCACACCCTAATTACAACCAATGTATTAAATGCTCTAACACAAAAATAAAATATAATAAAAATTGTCACTTAGAACGTGGAATGGGCAGGACTGAAAAAACAACATCCAATCATTTTATCCGGCCCATCAAAATGATTGACTGGTGATATGTCTGTCAAACTCAAATGGTATTTGTCCCTCCCACTCTGCGCCTACCCCTCTTCGTGCATGAATCATATGTTCTCAGAGGTTTGGAGCATTTCTACAGGAAACGAAGACAGAGCCAGAGCTTGGCTAGTTATGTTAGTTATGTTAGTTATGTTAGCATGGAAGGTTCACCGGCAGACTGTTTTATTACTAACATAAATCATTGGGAATGTAACGTTAGTCAGCTAGTTATGAACTGGGGCTGTTGTGTAAGACCTGGGGTGTTGGAAGAAACTGAATGAGGTACACATGGATCCATGAGCCAGGCAAACTGTGCTCATGAACCCTGGGGAACAAGCCTTGCATGTGCCCGTACTGTGGAGGCGTGGCTTTCAGAGGAATTGTGTATTATCAAAATGTAACTTGCTCAAACCATGTTTCCAAGATGTCCTACCCTGCCTTTAAGTTTCAGTCACTAAAAGAATATGAAGCTGTATTAAACTCAGCTGCTATTATTTTAAACAGGTATTCCCTGAGCAAATGCTAGATATTGGGGGGGCTGTGGATGAAAAAGGATGCACTGTTTGCAGATCCAGTCAAAGCACAGCTGCAGACACAGCTTTGTTTACAGTGAAAGTCTGTGACTCAAATCTACAGCATTAATATAATAGTAATGCTACTGTTCTACACTTCTTCTTGCAAACACAACAATACAGTGCATAAAAACAAACAAAAATGGGGAAAAAACAGGAGACATTTGGAACACGTGATGAAACCTCTGATGTGTCAAACCCTCAGGACTCAAACTAACACCAACAACAAAATCCTCTAAGTAGAAAATGAATCTGGTTATTGGTTGTTTACAGATGTTACCACATCTACACACCCCAGTGGCGCTTCAACCATGGTGAACTGAACCAGACCAAACCCATGGTTAGTTTTTCAGATAAACACAGGTCTCTGATTTACCTCCTATAGTGACAGCGCCGGCGATGAACAACGTATACTTAACATTACAAACGACCCTGTCATCACCATTCTGCTGCGCTAATTAGCTCTTATTAATTGGATGTGCGGCTGTGAGCTGTGTGCTCCCCGTATCTTTGCCACTCCAACAGCACCCCAGGGCTGGAGCTCATCAGCACCACTGATCTTTAGAATGCAGCCCAAACAGTAGACCCACGAGCCTCCGCCCACCTGTCCTCTGAGTGTGTTTGTGCATGTCTACGGGGGCTTATGGGTGGTGATGGGGGCAGAGCCATGGGATGTTTCTGAACTGCCACAAACGATCAACAGCCCATGAAAATGGCACAGAATTAACTGTAAAGCAAGACCGGGTCCAAGTAAAATCCAAGTAAAATGTCAGGGTGTGTTTTCTTTAGTTTCTTGATCCAGTGATTACAGTAGAAAAGCAACCACTGTGATATTATAGAGATTATAGAAGTAGATTCTATGAATGAACATGTAAATAATGTCAGTGACAATGTAGGATAGAATAGAATAGAACAGAATAGACTAGAATTGAATAGAACAGAACAGAATTGAATAGAATAAAATTGAATAGAATAGAACAGAACAGAATCGAATCAAATAGAACAGAATAGAATAAAATAAAATAGAATAGAAAAATAATAGAACAGAATACAATAGAATAGAACAGAATATAACTGAATGAAATAGAACAGAATAGAATTGAATAGAACAGAATAGAATCAAATAGCTCAGAATAAAATAGAATAGAACTGAATCAAATCGAATCAGATAGAACGGAATAGAATACAATATAGTAGAATAGAACAGAATAGAACAGAAACAGGGTGAAGATATTGTCTTACCTCCAAAGTAGGATCCATCCATCAGTTTCATACCCATGTTTCCTTTGGTCAGGACAGTGACCACCCCGTGCTGGATGAAGTACATCTTCTTTCCGATGGTTCCCTCTCTGATGATATAGTCTGCGGGCTGGAAGACCTCAAACCTCAGTTTGGTCAACATGGCTGTTACAAAGTTGGGGTCAGCATTGGCGAACAGAGGCATGGAGGCCACCAGCTTACGGCAGTTAAAGTTGACGATTTCCTAAATGGTGACAGAAAACTCTGAGACATGACATGGATCCTGAACAATATTTTTGAACATAAACATAAAATTTGACAAGCCAGCTTTTGTTTTGCTTTTTTCATACCTGTTGCATTTGTTAATCATTACGAATAGTGTTAACTGATTTTTTCTTTAATAGTTCTTCCTGGCAGAGTACATTTGAGTCATCTATTTTATCATTTTTCTCTTTTTTGCTCCATCGTGAAGTGTATTTTGAGCAGTCCCTGAAGAACAAGGGTCTTGTTTTCTTTTAACTTTAGCAAATAGTGTCCTGTGGCAGGAGGAAAAACATTTGAATGGTTTGGGAACATTAAGTCCCTGCAAAGAAATCATCTTAAAATGTGACGTAAAAAAAAAAAAAAACAGGAATAAAGTGTCTTATAAAGTGTCAGGAATAGAGTTTCTCCATAAAGACCTTTCATAAGTCATTTATTATAATATTATTATATAATCTTCATTTTGCATTTTTTTCCCACTGTAAATCATGTATGTTCTTATATAAATTATATAAATTCAACGGTTATTATGTCAAAATAGAGAAAACTGAAGAAAAAGGGACTTTTTCAGCAAATCTATCATTAACTGAACATAAACCTAGTGTTTCCATCCACTGTCATTGATCCAACTCCATGGGTTTTACTGGTGAATCAATGTTGGAGAAGATGATGGTGTTCCCATGGTAACTACGGAGCCTCTGAACGTCCAAATGGGTCGTATCTGATGACCATGAAAAAACGTTAAACTGTATTTTATACCAATTATTTACATGGATTGATAGACTCAGTGTGACTTTTGTGGCAGTTCCCAAATACATGTTTCTCTCTATTTAACCTTTACTAAGTGATTTATCACTATTTATTATAATTTTATCCTCTCAATTTTGCATTTTTTCCAGTGAAAATCATCTATTATCCTATGTTTTATTGACTGATCATGTAGATGTTCATAAAAGCTGGTTACATTGAAAGGTCATTATATAAAACAGGAAAAAAAATAATAATAAAAGTGACTCTTTTAGTAAAATATATTATCAACAGAACATAAAACAAGTGTGTACATAAACTGTCATTGATCAAACTCCATAGATTTAACTGATAAATCAATACAGTAGAAGATGATGGTGTTTCCACGTTCACTACGGAGCCTCTGAATGTCCGAATGGGTCATATTTGACGACCATGAAAAGATAAAAAAAAAACTGTATTTTACACCAGTTATTTACATGGACTGATGGGACTAATAGTTTAACAGATATTAAATAATTTAGTTCAGTAGATGTTTTTGCTTGTTGGTGGATGTTTAGGTCTTTATAGGTTCAAATATATAGTCTTGTTTACACCAATACGTATGAATAGGATTAGTGGATCAACAGTTTACATCAGTACATGTTTGGGTGTTTATGGATTAAACATTTACATCAGTAGGTGTTTTTGGGTGGTTGATTGGGTCTGTATGGGTTAATTCCAGGTGATTATTGAATATAATTACCGAGCAAACCCAGACTATACAAGGAAAAGCAGCTTGAAACTGACTCATTTCAGAGGCACAGACTAGGAATGACACGTCTTAACAACTAGTTTGCATCTTTAAAAGGAAAAGACCACAACTGAGTGTAATAATGAATGTACTCCTGCCCACTTAGTTGGAGGGGAGTTGAAAAGTGTGTTTGTTTTTGGGTGAATGAGCACATTATAGAGTATGCTTGGCTGTGTTCATACCTCACGCAGAGGCTCATTAAGCTCCTCCAGGATGCTTTCCTCATCAAACATCTTGCCCTGGTATCTGTGTTCGTAGTAGTCATGGATTTTCTGTCGGAAGTCAGCCGGTAGTTTGTGGAACGACATGTACTGTTCCACTTGTTTGTACTAGAAGAGAGAGAGAGAGAGAGATGATGGACAGAGGGACAGACAGGAAGAAACGGGACTCAACTCTCATTTACTAAGTGTGACAAGATTGAAAACCTTGTCATATTTTATGTCCTATATTTATTACCTGCAGCAGTTTTGCAGTTTTATGGATTCTTCTGACAAACAGAGATAAACATTAAACATTAAAGCATTGCAGCCACCTTGAAATACATAAGATAGTGCAGCTGCGCAGTGTATTTCTCATTTTAACTTGAAAATGACTTCTTCTGCTTCTTTTCACTGGCTCTTTTATCAGCTGTAGCGTTCATGTTTACAGTTATTACGACAAACACATTAAGATGCTCTGACCCATTTATACCTTGTAGCTATGGGAGAAAAGTGTGATGAAGCTGTTAAGGAAACATGACAGCTCCGTAAAGCCCATGAGGATTTATCATGCTCCACTATGTTTATAGAAGAAAGATGTTGCTATTACATGTCTTAACCACGGTCTGTCAATCTCACCGCTGGTCTTGATGTACTAAATGTTTTTCTTTATTTATTTTGAGGAAAAATTATGTCAGTGTTACTTTTTTATGAGGAAAAATATGGAACAACTGCCAAGAACATTCTGTAAAAACTATAGTCAAAACAACTTCCACCCCTTGAGATCATATCTTCCATGCTGAATAGTTACAGTATGTTATGAAGGCGGTAAAATAAAGATATACACATATATTAAGGACTGACATTTTCATTAGGTTTTGAAGTCAAATAATAAAGCCACTGTCATTGTTACCATGTACCCACGTATAACACGTATAAAACATATCGTTGCTGTCGTGATGGAAACCTTTTAAGTCCATTTTTGGTCATAAAACAATTCTATTGGTCAGCCATCATATTGGCCTGGTTTTAGAAATATTTGACCAAAGAAAAGTGTTGACAATGGCTCTTAATTTATTTAGAATATACTTTGCTTTTCTAGTTTCCCTACAAACAACCATTTTGGATATAAGAAGTTTCCTCTTGACAGCGACTGTATATAACAACATCCAAGAGTATGTGAAGTGCAAGTATATATGACTTCATTCTTTTAACACATACAGCTCAACTTAATTAAAAATAAACCAAATAATAATTAAACCAAATAATAAATGAAAGTAATAATTCGTCTGTCATCAGACTAAGGTGTTGTACAATCAGATAATACTGGGAATGAAGGATATTCATGCATTTTATATGATCTTCATCAATTCAACCTTTTATCAGGCAAGTGACTATTTTTGGTAATTTCAACATGTATTACAAGACAGTGAAGTAACGGTACTAAAATAAACTGATGTTCAAAGGGACAATGTATGTGGACAGGGGTCAGGATCTGCACTTATGTTGTTCTAATGTTCTGAAATACGCAATCTTTTCACCTTACATGTGTTTATTTAGCTTCTTATGGATAAGGAACCAAATATGGTAACTTCATTTACCATAATTTTTTTATGAAAATATTTTTTTTCCCATTTCATAAAAGTAATAAAAGTCTTGTTATGTCCTCCAATAACACACTCTGGTATTTGTGCCCTGTAAAGGGTTAAACACTGCATCATTCATGCAGACGCTGAACCAAAGACAGTACATTAAGTCCATGTCCTCATGAGGTAAAACCAACATCTCCTCTAACTGTCACCTAAAAAGTTATATAAAAAAAAAACAAGTTGACTATGCCCAAGGGCGTAACTTTGGTGGGTGTGTGTGTGTGTGGGGGGGGGTCACACTCAAGGCTGTTGCAGGGTTTTAAAACTGATGGGATTTGTGATGCACAGGCTGAAAATCTTTCAATTTTTGAATGAGTGGGTGTGAATTACACCTCACACAAGAGATCTATATTGCTGAAATTACTTCTGAACTAAAATTACTAAAAAAAAAAAACATGGCAAAAGTATGTTAAACTTGGTTTGATCTGGCAAAGTCAATGAGAAAATAAATGTACTCTAACCATGTACGCACATTACATTACCAGATGATCAGAGATGATAAGGAAAAAAAATAACAAATTATTCATGCAAAATAGTTAATACATTTATTAATCAGAATGATGCAATTATATTGGGGGGGTTATATTGGTTGGATCTAATTTTTGGGAGGTCATAACCCCCCTATCCCCCTGTAAATTATGCCTATGACTACGTCTCTCATCTTTATGTTATTGCTATGTTACATTATATGTTTATAAAAGTAGGTGTGGCTTAGGCCAGGTCTGAGCGAGTGGGTCATGGAAGTAATGACATCAGCCTGTTTTACTGGACCACTGTGAACAGGAACGGACACAGTGACATCACCTTATGTCACATTTTAATATCCAATGCAGCACACAAGGTTACATACTGTCTAGTTAAAGTCAGCCAAAGTTAGCATAGTGACATAGCTGTTATGAATCAATCCATCAATCAATTGCAAAATTATTACATAGCTAAGATCAACAATATGATCAGATCCATTTTGTAACAGAACACCCTCGAACCTGTCCTCAGTTTTTAAATGGGGGCTTTTAAACATGTGATAAGACACACAATTTACATTATAACCTTTAATAAATTCAAATGTTCTAAATAATGACAACATATTTTAAAATATTTCTGCCTAAAGATGATTCATTTCCTTTTCCTGAGTCCTATTGTAGTCAGAATATTGCAATATTTCCAGATAACTGGAACTATTGAGGTATTTCTTGGTGCTTTTTTTTTTTTTTTTTTTTTTTTTATATTTCTAAATATCCCCTTCACACCCCGACTGCAAACAATTAATTAAATGCTCTGACACAAAAATAAGCCACCTGTGGGACGGACAGGACTGAAAAACAACATCCAATCATTTTGAGCGCCCACTTGAAATGATTGAACAGTGATATGTCTATCAAAGTCAACTGCCATTTGTCCCGCCCCCTTCCCCCTCCGTACGAACCTCTATTCAAGTACGAATCGGACAACCTTAGAAGCTTTGAGCTCCTACCGAGGAAACTGAGCTTGGATAGCTACATTAGCTAGCATACACAGTTAAAATAGGTAAACACTCGGACATGTGACAACAACGAGCCGTAAACGTAAAACTATGTTAAAGAAGGAAGAATACTGCCAAGAAAAAGGATTTAGAAGAGTGGAGGAGAGTGAACGTTGGACTGGAAAGACTACACTAATATTTAGTCTTTATGATTTTTTTTTAGAATATTCATTGGTTTCCGGCATTATGTTGTCATTTTAACAAGTATCCATCCAGTTAGAGAATAATAGAGGATAAACCAAACTTTAGTTGCCGCTAGCAAGACATTAGACTGACGCTAATCTGCTGTTCTTACCCCAGATGACTTGGAACATGTATCATAATAAAAAATAAAAAAAAAGTGAAAGGTTCAATTTATAATCTCATATACTGATAAATATAACATGAAACAATAATCATATTTATTATTTAGGCTCATTATGATGTTGTCAAGTATTTTCTTATGTGTAAATGAGCCATGAGAACAAGTTAGCGAAGGTTAGCGTATTGATGCTGCGCAGCGCTTGTGAATGTCTGGAGGCGTGGCTTTTAGGGGTGGGGCGTGGGGGTGGGGGATCCCTTTAATAGTCAGACATGTGGCTTTACCTTAATTTGATCCAGATCAGAAAGAAATTAACAAAAGTGCTAGAAAAGTTCACGGAACACATAAAAATCTACAAATTTAATCAATTTAATGTGATTTAATTTATTTAATAAATAAAATTTTACAAAAACTACTATTCTTTTGTAACTAAAACCACAACCCTCAACAAAAAAAATAAATCAGCCAATCGATGCATGTTAAACATAAGGTGAAGAGCACTCAACAGATGCAAAACTATAATAATATAATTTAATACAATAATGTCGATAAACACTGTTGTTTAGCATACGTGTGACTTTTTGTCAGAGCAATAACTGAGAGAAAAAGAAAAAAAAAAGTAGAAAAGAAGGCGTGGGTAAATTATTAAGTAGAACCAGTGGGCATTTGTGTACTCCAGTTACTATTCTGAGAAAGAAGGATGTTCGGTATTTATGTTGGAATTGATAAATATGTAACTACGTGGCATGAAAAATGAAGATGTAAAGCAGCCGCAGCACGTTGTGTTTGTTCAGTCAAGGGTCAAACTGAACCCAAGTGATTCACACTATCACGTATTTGCCACTTCTATGTTTATCTGCTGTACATCAAACACAGCCTGAATGTCCACTTCTACAGACTCATTATAACAGCCCATAACACATTTCATGCCTGGATTCCCAATGAAAATAGAAGCAGCTGGATCTACTGTTCAGATTCTCCTATGAGATGAAATTGCACGATATAATGTCAACTCTGGACAAAATATGCTATTATTCCTACTATTCCCATTGTGCACATGTGGCTTTAAGGTTTAGTTTCATTTATGGGACATTTTATGTGTTTTCATGCACCAACGCCTTCCTGTAAACAATAAAAATGTGCCTTTAAACAGCACATAACATCAATGCCCTGAGGTGAAAAACTGGAAACGAGGTCATATGGCTTTTTTATTCTTTTTTTAAAATTATTTTTATATATAAATAGAGGACCTACAAGATCAAATCCAAACACACTGAGAGCTTTTCATTTCCTGTGATATTATCAGAACCAGCTCTTTCAAAGACTGCCACACAAAAGCAGCTACAATTACCACAAGTATAGTCATATTTCCATCTCTGTAAGTGATCGTCAAGTAAAAGTGTAAGAGCAGAACTAAAGTGAATGAATAAGTTTTACTTAAGCCTTCGAATCAAAGCGAAAAGCTGCTTTACCTCAGTGATCAATAGTGAGGAAAGCACGGAACAAATCCACGTAGCCTTGATGTTGGAGTTGGGTGAAAATGTTACATAACATCTCCCATTTCCCTTTTCTTTCTCCTGTGTGTGTGTGTGTGTGTGTGTGTGTGTGTGTGTGTGAGGTAGTGAGTCATTCCTCTGTGGAGCAGGCCGTCAATTGGATTGAATAGTAGAATTCAAGCATAGAGTCAAAGGAGACGTTCCCTGGTTCAACACACCCTTCTGTGTTGCTGCTGAACTCAGTCACATAGCGCTCACATTGTTAGAAAAATACAGCTTATTATTAAAAAAAACCTTGAGTTATAAACACGTTGCATACTTGAAATGCCTGCATCTGGCAGCAAAAATAATAGATTATGAAACTGCAATGTGTCAGACCAGGCTGTTGTTTACAGCTGATTGTTTTTCATGTGATGTAATGTATATGTTTATTATCAGGGTCAAATACTTTTATCTTCCAGATGGTGAAACTAAAATGCTTATGAGAAATATAGCATAAACATAACTGCCCCAAAGTCTGAAATGTTTTAGTGGCATCCAGAGATGATTTTACTGCCACAGCCTCACTTCACCCTGGATGATCTAGTCAGAAGATCATAAAACACTCTTTTGAGGTAGAATCACAAACTATGATATGAATCACAATTTTCTGGAGCCTCATAAAATGTGTGTGACAACAAGTGTTCCTCTGGTTTTTCTTGGTGTCTAGAGGCTTCGGCTTTTTTTTCTGTATCATTTTGAATCAGTGTTATTACAGTATTGACATAATATTAACTCTTACAAACTGTTCTTAAACCTTCACAGTTTGTTTCAGGTCAAATTTAACCCAGACCCAGAATTACCTCATATTAAGTGTTTATACCAAATATTAACTACAGATTTATTTAGAATGTCTAGACTATCCCACATTAATAAATAGATTTAATACATAAATATAATGTTTCAGAGCAGGAAGAGCATATTTTTGTAAGTTTTACAAACTTGTTTTTGGAGAAAAACATCTACAATCTCACAGTATATAATGTCCTGTTTTACATAACCACATAAAAACATAAAAAAACCCATTATGATTTATATATAAAATTGACCTGAACCAGCCTCAAAATCTGTAGCAACTGTACAAAAAGTATAACAAATATTTTCATTTTTGTGTATTTTGGTAAAATTTAGGAAACATAATCAAATTTCAGGATAAAAGGATGATGCTTAGGGTATATATATATATATTTTTTAATACCGTTGAAGGTCAAACAGGTCAAATCTGACCTGACTAGTATGGAAGAGTTAACCCATAAAGACCCAGAGCTACTTTTATGGCAGTTCACATATGAATTTTTCTTCTATAATTAACTTTTCTCAAGTGATTTATCATCATTAATGATAATATTATCCTCTGTGTTTAGCATTTTTTCAGTGTAAATCACATATTTTCCCATATTTAATCTGTTGCTCATGTTGATGTTCTTTAAATTCAGTAAACTCAAAGGTTAATAAATCAGAAACAGAAAAAAAAAATTAAGAAAAAGCGACTTTTTATCAACAAATATATCAATAATTGAGTGTAAAACAAGAGTGTCCATCCACTGTCATTGATCCAACTCCATGGGTTTTACTGGTGAATCAAAGTTGTAGAATATGATGGTGTTCCCATGGTAACTATAGAGCCTCTGAACGTCCAAATGGGTCATATCTGATGACCATGAAAAGACGATAAACTGTATTTTACACCAATTATTTACATGTATTGATAGGATTATTGGATCAATAGGTATTAAATATTTTAGATCAGTTGATGGTTTTTGGTCACCAGAGGCTTTTTGGGTCTTTAGGGGTTAAACTAAATAACATAAATCCATATGTAGACTTGTATATATTAGCTGCAGTTTTTCCACTAAGTACCTGTTGTGGCCTATTTTTTCCCAGCTGGGATTTTATGATGGATCAAAAACATTTTCACTAAAGTGACCATATAAAGTACTGAACGTCAGAGTTTAGAAGTTGGACCCATCACTGATAAAATTACAGTAGTTCTTTGCTGTTATTCAAAACATGTTACACAAAGTCAGCAAATGTGGACAAAGCATGGACATAGAGTGCAGACACACACACACACACACACACACACACACACACACACACACACACACACACACACACAGAGGTTAGGCAGTAAATGAGCTGAACTAAACTCACTAGCTTAGCGACCTACTTTATGCTTGAGATATTAATGCAACAAATATGGTGTTTACACTGGTAAAGGAACCATTTAGCTGAGTAGAAAGGACTCTGTTATTGTTTTTTTAAAATGACATAATCTATACAATCCCTCTGACAAGTATGTCAAATACCAAATTAAAATCGTTTACAGCCTAAGACCATCTAGAGGTAATGTTTTTGGTTAACAGATGAACTGTACTTCAGATGGACCGCCCACTACTTTTTGATTCCTAACTTTAGAACCAGACAAGTTTAAGACAAATATTACACAGAATTGGAAAGGTCTAAATACCATCTTAAACATTTTCAAAGTGCAAAGTTTAGTTTCAAATATTTAAAAATGAAAAATATCAAAATCTACTGTGTCACGAATGGACAAAAAATGAACGTCTATTTTTTTGAGAAGAATTACAAAGTTCTCAAAAGTGAAGTTCCGCTGACATTTTCATCCTAAAATCTATACAGTGTCAGGGATAGACAATAAAAGTAAATGTCAAATTAAACATTTTTATTTCGATTATCAATATCACATATATTTACTTTTTATAAAAAATAATATTTAAAACACACAAATAATATTAACATTATATTCAAATGCATAGATATGTGCATTTTTAGATTTTAAACACTGTGTATTTAGAATATGACATAAATAGTATAGTTAAATACTAATGTATTTGGAATAAAAGTAGTTTATTTATAAAATTAACCCAGGATGATTGCAGAAAACTTTGTCACTTTCCAAACATTCACTTTCTTATTTTGCATTTTTTTCAGTGTAAATCATTTATTTTTCTATATTTAATTCACTGGTCATGTAGATGTTCATAAAAGCTCAAAGTAAAGTTGAGGGTTATTATGTCAAAAACATAGAAAACTGAAGAAAAAGTGACTTTTTCAGCAAAATATCATTAACTGAACATAAAAATAACTGTCTCCATCCACTGTCATTGAAAAAAACGTGACAGTGAATGTGTCCTGGAATCAAAACTGAAGATGGTGCAGTCAAATATTATGTGTTTTTTTTTTTTTTTTTTTTGTGGCCAGGCGGTGTATATTGTTGTTTTTTCCATATTTTATATACATGTATTTTTGCAAATATTAAATAGTGTTTATTAGGATATTTTGTGTTGTTTCTGTTTCATTCGATACCATCTATATGGTATTAAATGACTGGATATTTAAGACAAACACTGAAATGTAGAAGCAGTGGGGTGGATACAACAGAGGCTGGACTCCTGCCACTCATGTAGGCGCATAATACATCCATCTAATACATGAATTATATAAAGTGCTTCCAGCTTCCTCCTTTCAAGTCTACCTTTTCTAGGCTTCATAAAGACTCACCATGTATGGAACAACAGCAGGGCCGCTGACAATGACCTTGTGTGTTACATTCGATGACACATGCACGACTGCCGGAAATTGCATTTTGTCACACATCAAGGTGACATATGGGTTAGTGAAAAAATGGAGCCCTGACACCGCTGGCTTAGGTAACATGGCAAATCACAATATATCTATAGCAGCTGTCAGGGACGTTATTAATTCACTTTTCCTACCGGAGGATTTTCAGTTCATACCGGCGCTGATGGCGCTGCTTGTGAAAGTGAATGACACACGTCCCAATTCTTAGGAACAATTGTCTTCACTTCTGTTCAGGTTCACGTCTGTCACAACGGTTTACTCTTCGTCTTCTTCTTCTACTCATATTTGATTCTGTCATTTTCACTTTTATTCTGTCAGATTTGATCACTCAAAGTAATGAACGGCATCGCTGGTTTACATTTAGAGGAAATGTTGCAGCATTTATTTTTCAAAAGAAAAGCCTAAATGTGCGGTTCATGATTTGTTTGGTTTCATAAACCACTGTGTAGAGTTTTATACACAACCTGACCAAAAACATGGAACCTTCAGCTTTGATTATATCACACACACACATTTGCATTGTTTCAATAGACTTAAACAATGTCACAACTTTTATTTTTGTAATGTTTAAATATATAACATCACTGATCAACTGTAGTAACCACAGATCATAACACTGCCCCCACAGGCTCGTACCGTAGGCACTAGGCATGATGGGTAATCACTTCATCCTCCTCTCTTCTCACTCTGATGCAACCATCACTTTGGAACG
The DNA here is from genome assembly GCA_029822895.1 of Maxillicosta whitleyi. Lineage (NCBI taxonomy): Eukaryota > Metazoa > Chordata > Actinopteri > Perciformes > Neosebastidae > Maxillicosta > Maxillicosta whitleyi. The sequence goes on from JAPSES010001411.1 coordinate 13,471, forward strand.
TATCTGGACTCATCAGACCACATGACCTTTTACCATTTTAACACAGTCCAGTCTTTATGTTCTCTATCAGACTGATGGTTGTTTAAGAAATCCGTAACCAAAAAAATAAAATAAAAGTAATCAGCAGTAATCATTTAATTCCTAACTATTATCTATTTGATTATGGAAATTCAAGACACAGAGCAGTGAATGACACCAACTACAAAAATATACTTTTTTTTTTTAACACTGTTCCCTTGTCATTTTCTTTTTGTTTTTACTGTTGTTTGTTGTTTGAGTTGTCCTGATTTTTCCCCTTTTTTTTTTTTAACTAGGTTTCGACTGTGTACCTGATTTTTAGAGTTCAACCCGGTGCCAAAAAGCACCTGGACTGATAGAGAAAAGAATAACCTGCTAAACAAACCTACTGGGCCTAAATTCAAATCCTTGTTGTTGAGTGTGTACCTGCTCACAGTTCATGTTCAACATTCTTTTTATGTATGTTTTGAGCACCTTATTTAGTAAAAACCTGAACAACTTCACTTCCTCTCTCTCATTTTTATTATTCCACCTGTTTTGACCCTAAAACACACAGTAAAACAAAAGAAAATCAACACAGGCGCGCACTCACAGCAGCGTTAATGACACTTCTACACAGCAGCACATTTAACTGAAATGATGTCTCAGGGATCAAAGGGTTAACACATGTCTAAAACTAAATACCAACAAAAAAAAAACAAAAAAAAAAACAAAAAACATCTGCGCTCTGTTAAATTCCATTCCGATATAAGTCATTTAAACTATCACAGATTCCCCCAAAATAAAAGTACTTTACACAAACCTTATGAAACTGTGGGGAAAATTAAGCTCTCTTACTTAATCTTGACTGAGTTTTTCCTATTTGCACCGTGTCAGTTACAATAAAGATGGAGCGAACTCCCCGAGTATCGGACTCAAGCACACAGATAAACTGGGAGCCTCCTATTAAGTGTTTCCTGCTGAAGGATTCAGCGTGTGGCAGTCTCAATTAAAGTGAAATGACATCTCTCTCTCTCTCTCTCTCTCTCTCTCTGACTACTTTAAAAAGTCATTGCTGGAGTTTTATTGACTTTCTAATTTTCTCAGCATTACACTTAGATTAGCGGCCGTGTCACTCAAGTCGGTCACATGGAAGTGAGGCTTAACCGACCCTGTCCGGAATAAGAAGGAAGTCTGCTCGCCTCCCTCTTTTTTTTTTCTTTCCCTTTTTGTCCTTTATTTTCTTTTCTTTTTTTTCTTTTTTTTACCTCCGCTAAGGAGGTTATGTTTTCACCCACGTCTGTTTGTTTGCTTCATTTTTAGCAGGATTACGTAAAAACTACTGACCCGATTTCCATCAAATTTGGTGGAGGGGTAGAGTGTGGGGCTGGGAAGAAATGATTAACTTTTG
>JAPSES010001421.1:0-14877 GCA_029822895.1 Maxillicosta whitleyi
GAGACAAGGAACAGATGATTACATTTTGGAGGTGATCCAGATCACTGTCTGGATCCAGGAATTTTTTAAAGGATTCTGGCGTTGCTGTGGTAATAATAATAAATGTCCACCAGATGGGGACTCATGTTTTCTCATATAGTCCATGGACTTAAGAATCTTAAAATGCTGTCCAAATAAATGGTGGTGGGGGTGTTGCACTTGGCGGAGGTCTGCGCTCTACTGAGTGCCATTCTAGTTTATTTGTGTATTTGGGCTCTAATAGTTCATACATTTAGAATTTGAACCCTACAGGTGCTGCAAAACTGTCTTCATATTCATTTGGGCAAAAATTGAGTGGATTTCTACAACCTGCTTTAATTCCTGCTTAATTTATTAAATTGTATAAATAGTTACACAACATTTCTCCAGTAAGACACAACTGTTTATCAACAGCAGCGGTTGTAGAAAAAACTGTCCAAAAATATGTCCAAACTCCAAGCTAAAATGTTCAGGTACTGGTTGTATTAACAAACACAAGTGGTTGAAAGCATGGTCAACAACCTGCAGGGGGTGAGGTGTGAAGTGGCTAATTTGCATTTAAAGGGCCAGCGCTCAAACGACCTTTCTGGTGTCATTACTCTGAAAAAGGATTGACCTGTGGAGTTGAATTAATGAAGGATTCAGATGCAAGTAGAGCATTTACAGTTTATGTAGACCACAGGGAAATGTTTTAAAATGCATAATTCCACTGTAAAAAAAAAAAAAAAAAAAAAGCTAAATATCAGTAATTTAACAATGGATATGCAAATTTGCTTGTCTAGCACCTCTACAAACACAAAATGTCAAACATTTCCAGATGCCATTTAATACAAAAAAATAGTGAATATTTTGTGTTTTGTAATTCGATTCCAATAAATTAATGAATCTGATTTTTCTGGTGTGGTTGGGCTAATGAAAACTATTATTAATATATATAACACCTTAGCCCAGATCATTTTATTGCATTATTAGATAAGTGATGTTTGCTAACATGTTATCCCTGTTTATTCTGAGACTCTCAACATGCTTGAACTATGGCCACAAAATCTGCAAAAACAATCAATATCATGTAATGCTGTAATCTTTATTGGCATATCTTCCCCAGAGAGTAGACTGAAACATATTGAAAATAATAGTCATGCTTAGTGCAATGCTAAACTTTTGTATAATGAATAAGATATGTGTAACTGACAAAAAAGAATATGTGGATGGATGATTTGGTGGAAACTCCTTGCAGCTATTTTTGTGGCCAATATTGTGATTTGCGACTTTCCTGATTATCACTGAATCCAAAATATCAGCATAAAACCAGTTCAGTGTTTTTCTGCATACTGGCATCCATGTCATCTGGTCTGCACACCAAAAAAGCCCCGGTCATGTGACCAAATTACTGCACCTAAACACACACTGACCAGTCATTTGGTTATTGTAGGTGTAGATAATAAGACAGGGAAAGGGCAGAAAACGGGCTGTCTCATTCACATAAGCCTATTTTTATTTCATAAAATGGCAGTGTTTTCATTTGGATAATTGCACAGGGTCACACTGTGATTTGTGTAACTGCATTTGGATTTCAACCTATGAAATTCATCATAATTCTAATGTGAGGCAGAGTCTACAATACAAACATTAAAGTCTCACTTAAGCCTTTTAAAGTGTCCCTACACTGGTTATCCTTAACACATTAATTGTGCATTTTTTATTACTTATAGGCAAGAGAGGCACAAATTCAGTAAAAAAAAAAAAAGCCATATTTGCACCATATTGGACTATTTTATTATATGAATAACAGGCAGGGGAACCTATGGTTTGAACCTATCAACATGTGGACATACCACCGTTTATTCTGGGTGATCAGTGTGAGTAAACATGCAGTAGTCAGTAAGAGACATTGAGCGGAAAGGACATGTTTGCACTTCTTTATGCAGTTATAAAATAAGTTATGAAGTTAAGTAATACAAATTAAATACAGGTAACCTTTAACTGTGTAACGCCAAATGTATCATGAGTTTTGAAGCCCTCTACACGACCAGTATGATATTTTTTTCTTGAAAAACCTAACGTATACAATTAGATGCAATACACGGATACTCCACCAGGGCAAAGGAATCCATTCACCACAGGCCTCTCCAGTGACATTAATGAGGAAGGAGGCAGAACTTTGAGAGTTTGAAAAGGAATTACCAATTTATTAGACATGTTTGTGTTATGTTAATAATATTTGAGCATCCAACACCAGTCGATGGTGGGAAACTTCTATATGGCATTTTTGTCAACAATTTAATGGTTCAGGCTTTACAGAGTTAAATCAGTGATTTGGTGGGTTGTGCCCAAAAGTGGGTTGCACACCCATTTTCAGTGGGTCACGGGCATTTGTGTGGGTGAAAAATAATGTTAAGAAACCAATCCTGTGCATTAGCTTTATGGAGTTGAGCAGCGCACATTCACACTCCCCAACAGTAGGTGGCGGTAATGTGCTATAATGACAATTAACACCAGACATTTCACAACTTAAAAGAAGACCCAAAAGTTTGGGTCATATGACAATGACTACATCAGATGTAGTTTTACCTACATTGGACAAAAATCTCAATGTGTTTAATGCTTCAATAAGTAATTGAATGTACTATACATTTTTAAGAGAGTGCACATTTTGGGCTTTGGTTCAAACGTACCTAATTTACTGTCAAAGGGAATATTTCCATATTTATCATCACCACGTACTGGTCATTGGTTTATCACTAAACTAATCTTCTGTGCTTTGATACTGTGATATTCTGTATTATATGAGGTTCAAAACACACCATCTTTTATTAAACACATTTGAGAAGTTTAAGAGAGTTTAAGGATGGTTGATTTTGTCCTGTTGTGCACTAAGCATGGGTGATTCCTTTCTGCGCTGCTTTTCCAGTTTGTGTTCCCAAGATGCCTAAGGCCCCTGACTTAAGGTGTGAATCAGTGTGTGTGTGTGTGTGTGTGTGTGTGTGTGTGTGTGTGTGTGTGTGTGTCGTCGTTGGCCTGACCTGCTCATTCCGTGCTGTTAACACAAGAAAGGAGCATTAGCTGAACCTGCCCTGGCACACAGACAGATGGCAAAAATGTGGCAGGTTCTCAGGGCCGCCTGCCCATTTATTATCAACAAGGTGCCAGCTGCTGAAGGCTGTTAGCAGGTGAAGGTGAGCCGGTGGTATGGTGTGTCGGAACTTTTTAAGACAGCTTAGTAAGTGATTGCCAGGCTCGCGTATGGATGGTGTGGAAGAGAAATAAAACAATCAATCTTGAGACGTAAAAAAAGGATAAATTATGGTGATTTTAGCTGTGCGTCATACATACAGCTTCCAGAGAACAGACGAATGACACACTGAAGGGATGTAAAGTTAAATAAAAACAAGAAGTTGTAGAAACTGTGTGTAACTTTATTATAAGATTATTGTGATGTGACGCTTTAGAAGGAAAACTTTACCCGTGGAAAAAATAAACAGCACAAATCCAACCTCCTCTGTCAGTCAAGTACAAACTTAATAGCATCATCTCTTTGAAAAATTTCTGATATGTTAATTCATTAAATAAAAAAAATAGCAGAACACTATTTAAGTATCTGTATATCTGATACCTGTATTTTCAGTTTATGCAACTTTTCATTTTTGCTGAGAGAAAAATATTATTTTTTACTTGACTATGCCTGTCAGACAGTTGCTTACAGATGGCATTTTTAACCGCCTTCTATCCAGTGAAAACCACATCCACACGAATGAGGAATGATCATTTTATGTGTGGAATAAATGTTTCAAACCCTCTTGAATTGCACATATTCTCAAAGCTTAGCTTAATGCCTGATTAACGCCTCATAAAAAGTTGACCTTTTAGAGAGTCAAGATTCTACAAGGTACAAACACATGATGAACTATATGGTGCTTTGCTGTGGATTAAAATAACAGTATGTAAAATGGTTAACCCTTAAAAACCCACTCAGAAAATGTTTGATCACATGCTTTGAAGCTCTATAATGAATGTGTAGAGGCTGTAACTTGTGTAGGAAAGGTTAGATGTGGACAATAATTAAAATTAATGTAGAAGTTCACATATCATGTATTTAACTTTCAAGTTAAATACATGATATTTTTACATTACTTTTAGATTTTTTTTTGCTCATAAATGATTTAGACAAAGCAAATGAACCAAATAAAAGCAAGGTTCTCCTGTCAGATGATGTTTCATACTTGATCTGATATGATAGAAATACTTAAGAAAAAAATAAACTAGTACAGATCAGCCACCTGTACTAGTTTACTCCATGTCTGAGGGTAGATAATATGCTGATAATAAGCTGATACGAATCCAAAAACCAACATAGACTATATGACGCTGTTGTCATTTTTATGCTTTAACATTCTGCTGATATTATTATTACCTTTTTATGTGTTTATTGGTGCGTCTATTTCAGGATCTGAAAGCTTCCATCACTCACCACACACTCGAAATGAGTCACAGAAGCAACATCTCACCTTTAGTTTTGTAAAGCCAAATGGTTAATGGTTTTGTCCAGATATAGCCTCCTGACATCTTCCTGCTTTAGAACATTGTTTCGAGGAATATGTGTGAGTCAGACCATTACTGTAAAATGTGTCGCCATAAGCTGACCTGTAGTAGATGACGGGTGGGTTGGCTTTGGCAGCGCAGTGGAATCGGACCAGGTTTCCCTCCAGGACGGGCTGAGGTTCCACAGTGAGGTTGACAATGGGCAGATCTAAGAGAAGAGACGGAGGAAGGTCATGATATAATGAAGAACAGAAGAGCAGCGAAGGAGCTGCTTCCAAATGATCTGCAGTCGTTGTTGCACATTGTACAGACTTCAGTGTGATTTTCCCTGATCTGATGCGCCAACATTCATAACCCCAACCCCAGGTTTAGTGATGTAAAGGTCAGAGGTGTCGAATTATTTGAGCGCAAAAGTTAGATCGGCGTCTCCACAGTCTAGACTGAGTATACGTGACCAGTTTTTAAGCCTTTTCACATGATTCATCTTAGAGGTTGAGACATAAGGTAAACTAAGGTAATGCCTTGGACATCCTGGTTAAATTTTGCATGCATCACAGTGGCGCTACCTGTCGAGTTTCATTTCGACACCCATGTCAACAGAGTGGAGGCCCTACCGGCTGTGTGAGCGGTACATTGATAAAACAGACCACAAGCCTATTTTTCTGATGTGAGGTACACAGTTTGCAGCAAAAACAGCATTTCTGACAATCACATTAATATAATACTGGCAATATTTTACATAAATAAAATGGATATTTATTGTGACTGTCACAGGAAGAATGGAAATTCGTTCTGTTCGGCAGCAAAAACAATTAGTACACAAAGGACTGTATAAAATAGCACAGAAAATACTGAAAAATATAAGCGATGTACAAAAGTTAAAAGATGAAATATTAAATATAGATATGTTACCAAAGTACAACAACATCTGATGAAATGTACAAAAAAAACCTAACTATACAGCGGATAAGAAATTAAATATTATTTTAATTCAGACAATGAGGTTTTAGGATAGATTGTGTTATTACTCATGTAAGGAAGTGACAGCTGAGTTTCCTTGGACATATTCTGCACCACCCAGAGGAAGAGCCTGTCAGAAGATACGCACTTTATATACCACCACATGGCAAAAGGAGACCTGGACATCCTCGTACCTCTTACCTATCTTACATCCAGCATATATTAGGGTACAACAAAGGCGAATTGCCAGCTGACACAATTGCCACACTTGCCCAAGATCGACATGCCTGGAAAAATCTTGTAATCGCCTGAATCGCAGCCGAAAGATAGATAGTGTTATTCTTTGTTTCACTTTGTAAGTTTTTAGTTTTTAGTTTGATTTTAGAGTCAGACGACATCAGCTTATCTTTTGGTGTCCCGGCCCACCGAGCCCACAGGGTCAGCCCACTGTTGGGGATCGGTTTACAGTTGTATACAAAAGTAATTTGCATTGTAATGTGGGAGATCCATTTGGCTCCCAGGTACTGAGTATGTTGTGTCCTGTTTGTGATCACCTCAAGTCTGATGAAATGTATAAAAATCAGACCGAAACAAATCCAGGCTTATTCTTGGAGCTTCCAATAAAAAACATGCTAACAGAAATATGTACAATAAATAGGATATACACAGGCAGAATAGGATATATACAAGGTAAGAGTAAGAAAAACAAGATGCACTGAAGAACAGGAAGTATTGTACCATCCATTGGACTGAGGGTCACATGACTTTTTTCACAACTCCTGCACCTTGTTTATAATTTGACCTTGTACTGTATATATCCTTTATATGTTGTGTATTGTACTGTACTATATTGTATCATTTTGTATTGTATTACATTGTATTTAATTCTATTCTGGCACCTTTTACTATAATTTCAATATCTCAGGTATGATGTTTGGAATATTTCTATTTTTCTGTCTGTCTGATGCTCTGAGGTTGAATATAAGTCACATGACTGATGAGGCAAAACATTTATATCAGAAGTAAAGTCAACAAGAAAACACACTCACAGGCAAATTATATGATTTTGCACATATTAACTGCCCGTTCAAATTCATCAGGTGGGAGCTGTGAACGCTGCTGTGAGTAAAAAAAAAAAAAAAAAAAAAAAAAAAAATGAACAGTGAGAGGAAAGACCACCTGCACATACACAACTCAGCTGGACACTCATAAAGCACCCACCGTGCACAGCTGACTGTGTTCTTCATGAGAGCAGCAGGACACGGACCCTTTAGTGAAGCTGAGTTCTGCTTTAGAAACACTGGCCTTCTTATGATTGGTCACTTTCAAGATGTTCACAAATTACTACGTCTCAAACCTCTAACTGAAAGTAGTGTGCATGTGAAATCATATAAGTTGCTTTTGTTTGCTTGATTTTTCTTTGCAGTCTGACCATAGTTCGAGCCCTTCAATTTTCTTGAAAAAGAAATTAATGGTAAAATTAAATCATATTCATAGTCTATAATAGGAATATTGCTGTAGAGAGTATGTCAGACGGCAGCTGTACTACAGCAGTAACACACAAAATATACAGGAAATATGTACTCAACATATGCAGCATGGTATGAAGATGAAAGATGAAGATGAAACTATCAATACTTAAATCAGTGAAGTGAGCCTCTGCAGTAGCAAAATGCAACAGACACATTAACTCTTTAAATATATATATATATATATATTATGCTATCTGTAGTTTAAATGGCTAAAATAAAAAAAAAAATTAAAAAAGTTTCATAATTTTTGACCCTCATTAATCCAACCCATATCCTTTAAAAGTCTAGTAAAGGGGAGTTTTTTAGCTTCTCAGCGATATGTGAGGACTTTCAACCTCACTTTACTCTCATGCTGGTGGTGGTTACCTGGGAGTGGCCGATTGGTGATGGATGACACCTGGGTTGGGTGTGGTTTCATGAATGAGTGCCAGGGCAGCCATTTTCTATTTTCTATTTGGGTTGGTTTGTGTTTGGTTGGTTTTGGGTTTCTTGGTTTTTGTTTATTTAAAGTAGCGGTGTCCAAATCCGGTCCTCAGGGGCTGGTTTTTGGCATGTTTTAGATTTTTCTTTTCCATCACATCTGGAAGCCATTACATCATTATCAGGCTTCTGTAGAGCTGATGATGAGCTGATCATTAATTGAAGAGGGAAATGTTTAAAACATGCAGGACACCGGCCCCTGAGGACCGGATTTGGACACCTCTGACTTAAAACTTCACACATCCACACACAATGCAAACAGTAATAATAAACTGATTGTAAGTTAATTCTTCTACATAGGTGAAGTTCCATAATGACTGCGTTTAGGAGGTAATTTTGTGCTGCTTTGATTCATCGTAATTTCTTATTTTTTCACATAAATAAGTGATTATGTGGTTCATGCATCAGTGCGGCGGAGGAGACGCCACACATGGGTGATGCAGACAGTGTGATAAAGTTAAGTAAAGTAAGGGGGAAGTCATCTTTGGCAGAATTTTCACTGATTCAGTCTGTAATTTGGCATCTTCAGTATCGGTCATTGGGCAACACCTCAAATCAGTGAAAAAGTTCATCTACTTAATGCAGCGCTGACAAGAAAAATGACTGCAGAGTCAGCGTCACTGTTCATGTTTCATGTCTCCACGCCAGCACAAAAGAACGACCTGTAAGTTCGTTCTTTATTCTTATTAACCATTATGGTCAGTTTGTTTTTCTAAATTAAATACATATCTTTATTATTATAAATAAATGGCAATAGGAATTTTTACTTTCTTTCAAAATACCTTGTCAAAATAATGGACAGGTCTAACACATCCCCTACTCAGTGCAATGTTTCTATGTTTTATTAAGTCTATTCACAATTTTAAAAAAATATTAGAAAAAAATAAGCAAATGATGAGGCGCTAATCAGATTTGTCATATGTATTGAGCAGTTATCAGTGTTTTTAATCACAGTGTGGGAACATGTGGTGTTGAACCATTGGTTTATTTTTCTTTAATGAGAGATCAATTTCTGCAAATGTTTACTTTGACAGTTTGACTGAATATGTGTCACCTGGGGTGCCACTAGCAATTGTGGACTCCATGAAAGCTAAACATTGTGGGTCCTTTGTCAAAGAAAACATCTGTCAGTCTGTCAGAGTGGGGTGTGTGTAAGTGGGGTAGGGGCCGAAGGTATACACATGGGGGTGCGTTCCAGAAGTGCCGTAACAACTGTAACTGGAGTAAACCGAAAGTGAAAATTAACATGCTGTGGACATCCGACTCACAGTACTTATATATCTATGGGCCCCTGGGAATGCTGGGCCCCATGCATTTGTCATGTTTAGAACCCCCCCCCTTTTTTTAATTTTTTTTTTTTATGGTACCCCAGTGTGTCACCACATGGATGACCTTCAACCACATGAGGGACTGCATGTTGGTGTAGAGTGGAAGAGATGGTCCAATTCCCTGGACACCTTGTTCACCAGTTATCACTGCCCTGGATTTCTTTCTTTGGGGTTATATCAAAAATATTGTGTATCCAACAAAGAGGACATCAATGACCTGAAGTAAAAGATCATTGATACCATTGAAACCATTGATGAGACTATGATACAGCCAATATGGCAAGACATTGAGAACCATTTTGATGCGCTTCAGGCAACTAATGGTGCCCCATAAAGAAGTGGATTGAATGAAGCAAAAAACCCCCAAAAACTTCAGGATTTATTTGTAGTTTTGTAATAATTTCTATACATTTGTCAATTCATTTGCTTTTGTAGTAAATGTGTTGTTTTGGATCGTGTTAATTTCATCAAATGAGATGAAATATGCACGTCAACGACCCTTTTTCCCCATGACGAAGACGAGACTGCACCGATGTTCTAAAAACACTGACTAAGACTGTGTTCATGTGCCTTATTGTTGACAAATAAAAATGAGATGAGAATGTTTTGCATGAAATAAAAACTAAATAAAAACTCCCTCCTGATTTTCGTCTCCACAAGAGGAAACGCAACATCAATTGAGACAAATACAGTTTCGGTTTCCTTTTTTAGTTTATAAGTGTTTGTAAACTTGCATTTGTTCTGCTATAATATCAATACGCAGAACTTTTTCATTTGGTTAAAAGTTTTTCATTGTTTTTTTTTTTTTTATTATTATGACGTTTAGTCAATATTTTAGCTGTGAAACACAATCCATCTGGAATGATAAACAAAAACCATCCCTGAAATAAAAAAATAAATAAAAAAAAGACTGAAATGTTTTGACTAAAACTAAACTAAAATGTTGAGACTTAGTCAATTAAAATATGACTAACAAAAAATGACGCGTGAACGATTAAATATGACTAAGACTAATAAGGAACGTTGACACAAGACTAAGAGTAAAACTAAAATGAAAAATGGGCGACAAAATTAACAGTGCTCTTTATGGACTTTATGGACACTGTTTTATACATTAAAGTGTAATAAATCGGAGGCAGGTTATGGCAAATATTTTCACACTGGATAATGAGACAGTTTTTATTAATTTTAATGAAAGCTGCTTCTATTTTTGCATAATAATTAGAAAAATAAAATTGAAACACCAAGAACTTTTGGATGTAATGTTAAAAACCAGGCTGATGACAGGTACCATTGGACCATGTGCACGTACGACCGGTCTAGTGATCTGTTTTCTTGCCTCTTAAAGCTGCTTGCTCTGTTTTGTGGAGCATGTTTATGATGGTTTTGTGATGGATGAGACGTGTCTGGAGCAGATCCACCACACAAGCTGTACCCAAGAAAAAACGGATGTTCTTATGTGGGAGGTGCAGAATCACTGAGGAAGAATATATGGCGTTTCACATTTAATTAGATTGAGATATGTTGCCCAATGTAACAAATGCTCAGAGGAGTTTTAGGCAAAGAACCAAACAGAACTGATGGGACAGTACAGGGACAGTGTGGTCTCACCAGCTTTGGCTTTTATTGAGCACAAGCTGCCTCAACAATTCACAACTTCATGCATCATAGCTCATACTGGCAGCTCAATTATTCACATTACAGCAGCGTGTTGACAATATGTATTTAATACTAGACGAGGAATCTCTTTTGGGATCAATTAATAAATACAAAATCACATTAGAAAACAAATATCATCTATCTCTATCTATCTAGTTGTTTCTGCACAGTAGTCCATCCAGTACATTTATTTAGTTATTTATATATTATATTTGTTATATTTCTCCATTCTGGGATCAATAAGGTCTCATCTAATGTAATGTTATCTTAATAGCAAAATTAAGTGAAACTATAATAAAATAAGTGGGGACAGGCACAACAAATATTAATTTTGATCTTTAGATTTTAGAGAATATACTGGAGTTTATTTTACCATCGATCCAGCTGATGTCATCATGTCTATGTGTGTGCTGATGTCAGCATATCAACTGCCTCTCTATATGTGCCAAGTTTAAAGTAAATTGAAACAAAATTGATGTTTTCATAGACATGTGCAATTTTGCCCTTTGTAATTAAATGGGAGGGAAAAACAGATTTTAAAAATTTGTTAAAAATGTTTTTCTTTAGTCTACTTTCCCCATCTATTCAGGGTCACTGGTAATCTAGTGCGTCGAGTGTTAACAAACAAACAAAACAAAACAAAAACAAAATCCCAAGCCTCCCCTTCAGGGTGGTGAAACGCACCTTGTGACATGAACTTCTATGTCATTTATTAAAGGTCTGTTGTTATTTTTTCATCACTTCAGTTTGAAGCATTGTTTATAAAGGTAATAACACACTTGAACATAAGGCAAAATCACACTTGGATGTTCCAAACTGATGAGAACTTCACAGTAATGTATGAATGTTGAAACAACCTTTAAGCAGACATTTGAAGGGACATACGTTGGACACAGCAAAGGTCTTTAATCACAGAAGCAGACTAATATATACAGTTGTTAACAGGCTTGGTGAAATCTGGTGAATGGCAGCATTCTGTCCCCCTGAACAAAACAACTGCTGCTATGCAACATGCAGCTCCAACTGTCGAATCTGAGGGACGCATTTATTCAGCAGTTATTCTTACATTGATTTTTTGGACATATTATTGATTCGTGTTGACTATAGCTGTGTACAGTGAGAGTCCTTTTAATGAAATGAACCTGTTTATGTTGATCCAGATCTCAGAAGGGAGTTATATGACAAGGTTAAAATAATCATCAGACCAAATATATAATAATTAAATTAGATGGAAATAACCAGTGCTTCTAACCTTGCTTCTTCTTCTTCCTATCATTTACGTGGAGTATATTTTTCAGTTCTTTGTATATATTTTTCTGATAATTATTAAATATAGTATAGTAAGTGGTAAGTGAAGCATATCTTCTGTTTCTTTAACTCCACCGTATTTCATATATTCTATTTTATTTATTGATGAAAAATGTACATAACACAGTATTATGATCGATCAAGAGTGTATTTCTTCAAAGTGCCTTCTATATATTGAATAGAATTATAAAGTGATGTGCAAATTAAAGTAACACGTGGTGCCAGGCACAACAAACCCCGCCCCTCAAATGTATTGTACCTTATTTTGGCATCGATCCAGCTGATGTCATCATGTCTATGCATGTACTGATGAAAAATATTTATGTATTAAATAAAATATTTCATGGGTTTGTGTTTAGCTTGGCGGTGTACTGGTTAGCACTTCTGCCTCAGAACTAGAAGGTTTTCTATGTCAAGTTGAACTGTCCTATCATTTCGCTCATAACTAACAATAAATACTTAAAGGTTAGCTGTCCTGTCTGTGCACCTCAATGTTGTTAAAGCTCCTGGAGTTTCTTTCAGCTTTTCCCTTCAGGGGTTGCCACAGTGAATCAGATTTGCATGTTTATTTGTCACAGGTTTTTATGTCGGATGCCCTTCCTGACGCAACCCTCTGTATTTATCTGGGCATAAGACTGGCACAATGAGACACTGCCCCCTTGTGGCTACAGGTATAGGGATGTATAGCGTAAAGGACCTCACCAAAGGGCCAACGTGAGGATCGAACCAGCTCCTAATGTATATTAATAATAAATGCTAATGCTATTATACCAGTCGAACATATGTTTAAATCAATAAGAAACTTTGATAATATTTTGTTTTTGAGGCCATTATATTAAGAGGGTGATGATAAGCAAACAAAGGTATTAGAATGTAGAACGCTGCATATATTCCATATATTCCACTTCTGTTGTTATGTTCCTCTTGGTTTTTACATGTTAGAAATACATTTAAATTCCAATCCAAAGATCTAAGGATAAACGACACCAGGAAGAGTTTCTTTGTGTCTTTCCATTTTTCTTTCTTTCTTTCTTGCTCGGTGCTTTCTGCAGATCTGAACAATAACCAGAGACAGTTATTGTGACTCCCTTTGTAACTCCTCTTGTCTAAAGAACAAACATACCTTTGAGTTGTTAATTAAAATGTTTCTTGCATTGCCAATAATTCCAGTATCAATTATTTTTCCCCTCTAGTCAAGGACAGCTCCACAGTGAAATGGGCAGATTAGTGTGTGTGTGTGTGTGTGTGTGTGTAATGAGTTCCAACTAACAGGTAGGATAGAGGTGATGGCTGCAGTACTTGGCACCGCATGAAGCCTACTGACCCTCCAGCACAGTATCACACTTTACAATTACTGTACTTCACACAGCAAAACAGAACACAACAATGAAAAACATCAACACAAGTGGAATTTTCACACTTTAAAAAAAAAAAAATCATCTGAAAGACTGAAATCTTTTTAAGAGAATCGATTTCATCAGAAGCTCGGACAAAAGGCTGCTGTGAGCGGAATGCCCTTTTAAGTACAACAAAATGGATTTACAGACAAAAAGCTTCAACTGCTGCTACATGGTTAAAAAAAAAAACACAAACAAAAAAACAAAACAACAGAAAACAAAAATGTGCTTTTAGTGCCAATACAAAAGACAGAAGTTGGACTTAGCACAACAGGCTGTATTATTCATTGTAATCAACACTGGTTCAGTCGAGCCTGCCACTCAGTGCCGTATACAAAAAAGACTGAAAGGTGCTGCACAAGACATTATCAAACCCTCCCACTCAGTGAGTTTCAAAGTGCTTAAGTGCTTTTGAGGTATGTCACGAAGGCTCTCCAAGTCTCTGTGCAGTTATTACTTTAAAATCATTGCAGATCTGTGATTAAACCACGAGTACCCCACCGTGGACTGCACTTGACTTCATTATGTTAAATATGACAGTTCTGCCCTAAGATTTTACCAAAAAAAAAAATATTTTTTTTTTGTGAACCACCAGAAGATTACAAAAAAATATATGCAAGTTTAATTTCAAATGCCTTTGACAGGTGGTTTAAGGAAAGAGCTCAGTCTGTTTTTTTTATACCAGGTGGATATATGCACCAGCATCAATCTGAAATACTGTCAAACCAAATCTACTAATGGAGCGGTGCATTTTAATGGGTTAGTCAGACTTAATATACTTAAACTGAGAGGTTGGATATGTGGCCTCATGCTTTAAATAAGAAGAAATAAGAAAACAACGCTCTTTGCTTTGGGTTGTTATTCAATTTAGTGTAATATTAGCTGGAATATCTGATCTTATCAGATTACATTTGTAATGAAAAACATCCTTTACGAGATTATTTCTCTCAGAGGAAAAGCTCTATTCCCTTTTTGAACGTCATATTTCTGTGTATATAAGAGGCTTGTGTGTGTTTTCATTCGGAGCCTCAGTGTCTGAGTGAGTGTGACATGAATCAATCCTTCTTTGCCCCATGGCCAAACTTTCCACAAACTTCGCTTGCACATCAATCATAGCTTGTTGAGACATTCAGCTCAGAGACAGTCAAGGAAACAAACACAAAGGACGGGCTGAGAGCGCAACCCTGTCAAACCCTGTCAGACCGTCCGCTTGTTTCAGACCAACTGAGTTACTTTCAGGCAGGAATGTACATGTTCATCTGATTAATTTGGGGTTTTACTTTGAAAAACACCTTAGACTAAAAACTAAGTTTGGTGTGTTTGCTGCCATCAGTCTAGTATAAACACACACCCACACTTTTCTGTGGTTAAGGCTTGTTCTTCTCAGGTCAACAAAAAGCTTGAGGAATAGAAACTGCAGTCAAAGACAATGAAATAACATAAAAGCAGGTAATCGAGGCACGTCAGTGATATGAGTAAATGTACAGCACACCACTGTGACATACTGTCCAGCCCTACATGTTACGGTTATGCAAATATTTAGAACTTTTTTTTCTGTAACAAGCACTGTAAGGAAATATACACTGCAAAAAGTCCCCTTGAAAATTTAAGAAAAAAATATATCAAAATAAGAAAAATAATACTTAAAATAAGCAA
>JAPSES010001449.1:0-14875 GCA_029822895.1 Maxillicosta whitleyi
TTACCTTTTTATCACATAGTTCACATCTTCCTCTTCCTTTTGGGCGCGTCGTCAGGTGCCTTTGCCGGTGCGGAACGGGAGAAAATTTGAATGTAAATTTGGCAAAACTGTACAGAGACAAGGGCGGAGATTGTTGACACTGGTCTACGGTTCTTTAGCCAATTAGGATGCAGAACACAACATACTGTAAAAAAAACAAAACAAAAAACATAAAAAAAACGGCACTAAAAAAAAAAAGCGAAAGGTGAACCGCATTATAGCGAGGGATTACTGTACTGTACGGTATCTGTTGCTGCCTTGACCAGCAAATCTCCCCGTTGTGGGATAAATAAATCTTAATCTAATCTGATCTAAAGTAATATAATCTGATTTGATCTAATTTTACCTAATCTAATCTCTACTTTTCCCCCAGAACAATGACATGATGTAAGGTGTATATATATCAGTAAATATGTTGTGAATAAAGCATTAAGATATTTTACTCCATTACCTCTTAAGTGAACTGTTCTACGCATGTTCACATCCAGGTCTTTTATTTTGAAAAGAGAAGTGGTGGAATTGACGTCTTTACAATACAGGAAACTGAACCTATTTTAGATTTCAGACTAACTTTAATAACAGAGTTGAGAGCAGGAGGCGAGTTCTCCAGGAACATTTATTCTTATATTTCTTTACAGCGTTTTGTTGCTAATGGGTTTTGTGTTTTCTATCTGAGTGTGGAATATGGGTTTCCAGCTGTGAACGTCTATAGCATTTCTGTTTGTCAGGGTGTCTTCATCCCAATGTCTGTCAGTCATATTCATATCTAACAAAACTCTTAAACTACATTTACTTCTGCTGCGTTCAGATACATTGCACTCCTGCGTCCTCGTTGTGTTGACAGTTGTTGATGCCAATGCCCATGTGTGGACAGCTGAAGATGTCGGTCTCCTGTCCTGTGCATCGCAGCTCATCCAACCAGATCTTCCCAGTACCTGTAGGAGGACACAAACACTTATTAACGGTTTAAAAAAAAAAAAGGTTCAAATGCACTACAAATGTCACTATTAACACGTCAGTGGTTTGGTGATGAATCCATTTATCTGTGTGATCCTTGTGTCATGTAGGTTCACACATTATGCAGATGACACTCAACTAAATGTCATTCAAAACAACTGATTTTTTTTCCTCTATAAGGACTACCGTTATAACAGGCCTAATTTTATGAGATTATAGAAATAAACTTTCATTTATTTTCTATGTATTCAAATATGTGAGTTTGTCTAGCTTATTCTTTGTCCATGTTTTTCTTCTTATTTTTTAGTTCTTTCTAGTCATTTTGATCCTGAGTGATATTCTCTGTTCAAAACTCAACATTTACATGTCAAAACACACTAGTAGAACACTCCAAAACAGCACTATCACTATTTAATTGAATTATTTACAAGAATTCACCACTAAAAAGCTAATAAACCCCATAAAAATCTTCCATCTCTCTCACCGACTGCACTCTGCTGCTCTCTGCTCCGCCCACTTCCACCCCTCCCCCTCAGCCAATGCAGACCTCTACCCTAACGTGTTATAGACCAATAGAAAGAACCCGACCTCAGATAAAAGATGACGGTTGGGTTCTGTCAATAGTAATAGTGTATGTTAACTGTAGCACTGGAGACACAATCATCCTCAAAGGGTTAAGAACCACCTCCTTGTATAAAAATCCTCCGACATCCAAGTAACTATAACAAAGTCAGCAGTAAAGTGTGTGTGCGGTCATGTCACCAGCAATGGCGGTGAAGGTCCTCGAGGCCGTCGAGTAGCCCAGCATCCTGCAGATCACTTTCCCGTCCAGGGTGTCGAAGCTGTCGTCACACACCGTGCCCCACTCGCCGTTGTGTCGGACCTCGACTCGACCTAGACTCCCCGATGGGACGATGCGGACGTTCACTGTCAGGACGGAGACAGACCCGGATACAGAGGGTCAGATTAAAACAGGTTAAAAACTACAGTCAGACAAACAGACTCCAGTTCTGAACACAATAACACAGTTTGTATTTTTAGACAGAAGGTCAGAACAGCGGAACCTTGACTCATGACTTTAAGCTCGTAACTCAATTTACTTATAAACCAAATCTGTTTTCTCCATTGAAATTAATTGAAATGCCATTAATCTGTTTCAGACCCCCAAAAACCACCCCAATTTCATCCCTTGACAATTTAGCCAGCTTATGCAGACCTGAATGTTGAGTGAGATTTGTATAAGTTAAGCGTATGCTAGCATAGGTCGTAATACGGCAACACATACCAGCATATATTACTCATAAGTTGAAATACGTCAAGATAATGTCAAGGGTATCCAAAATGTATTTGTACCCTACGGATAACGTTCTTTGAACCTACGTGTAATTATGTTGAACTTATCTCCAACACATATTAACATGGACAGTGCACCACCAGGATACATGCTAGTTTTTTAGCGGCTATGACACGGATCACACGCTGAGCTTTCATTGGTATCAGTTATCTATAAGTTATCGAAACATTCTATGTGAGAAATGCATCAACTGTCACTCACACTGGTGTATGGATGGGCAGCTGTGGCTAAAAACTTAGTTTTACCACCAGTAGTGTGTGAGTGTGAGTGTGAGAGTGAATGAATAATGGGTCAATAATGTAAAGTGTGTTGGCTGCCTTCGAAAGCACTATAGAAATATGATGCATTATAAGATGATTATGTAAATGAAAAGCCTGATGTTGGCAAATACAAGACAGTCTATACACTCACCCTCACGTTGAGCTGCATCTCCTTTGGGGCCTGGGGGGCCTGGAAGACCTACAGCAGGAAAACTTGGTCAGTGAAAGTGTCACACGAAACACTAAAGGGAAACCGTTTACGATGATGGAATTAATTATAACGTCATCATCACATCAGGAGGAGGTCATATTTGTGTCGTATAATCTCTCCTGACCATAAATGAATGAACAGAGCATAAATCTTCTCAGCTGTAACTGTTTTATTAAACACTACATTGATGTAAAAACAGATAAGTGTATGTTCATACACTCACCCTGAGCACCAGCAGGTCCTTCTGCACCTGAGGAACAGACCACAAAACAGAGGTCAAAGGTCATGTACATTCAGAGTTGTTCATGCACTAAGTTACGAATTGAACCGGGCAGGTTTTATGACTTTATAAAGCTTCAAACTACTCACAAAAGACAAAAACAGACTCTTATTCAGTTTTCTGATTTCATCTGTTTGACACAGGCTTTCCCCCCATTTTTTAGTCGCTATGACTTTGATTTTACTTTTAACCATCATGTCCTCCTCAAATTTAGCCCCATGGTTACCTTGATCTGAAGAAACTGATACAAAATCATTAAACATCAAAACTACAAAAAATTCAACAACTTTAAGTTGAATTATTCGAATTATGAATGGTTTATTACAAAAAGAGCACAAAATGTTGAATATTTTCCATATAATAAACAGTAGAATGGGACATTGGTTGCGATGAGATCCCTGGAAATGTTAAAGATTAGTGACAAAACTGAGTTGATATTAGTATTTCTTCTGGAAGGTCAGATGGTTTCCATCCTGGTCAAAAACGCCCCTTTAACTTCCATTATAAACACATTTTTTAAGCTCACTGCCATTACACTACATAACCACACATTCTCTAATGTCAACATTTTATTTAGAAGAAATCTAGTGATATTTGACATTTTTATAGTGTTCCACCACTTTCAACTTTTTTTTTTTTTTTGCTTTTCCCCCCATACATCTCTTAAACAACTTCAGCCTTGCCACAAAGGTAGCCATGGGTTGTAAAATGCATCAGTGGAGTATAAAACATAAAAGTAAAACACTAAATAAATTTAACTGAAAAGAAAAATTCTTCATTAAATGAAAATAAACATTAGAAAAATGCCTGAGGACGACCAAAGGGTTAGTAAATCTAACTGAGCTTAGATATTATCTAATGTCATATATTCATGTTTAGCATCATTTCAGCTGTTTTATTGGTCCTGTATGTTATCTTTAACATAGTCAACCTAGACCAACTGGATCTGGATCTGGGTCCAGATGGTACCTGCAGGTCCTGGTACACCGGCCTCTCCAGCATCGCCCTTTTCTCCTTTTGGTCCACTCGCACCTGGATGACCGGGTATTCCCGGGGATCCTGATGTAAAAACAAAGAGGATCCGCTCAGTGTCATGAAAACAGACTAATGAACAGACTGAGCATGCTCAGTACCTGTCAGACCCGGGATTCCAGTGTTGCCTTGGTCTCCTTTAGGACCTGAAGAGAAACCACACACGACAAGTTCATTCAGTCTGTGAGTAAAAGGGTTCAGTCCATCCAAATAACACCTTTTGTGATGATTGTGATGATTGGGTTTGTTCCTCAGAGGTTATCTCTGTCCTTCTTTTCTGTGTCACACCGTGGCGTTATGGTTTTCATGGTTTCCAGAGGTATCCTATGTCCTCCTCCTCCCTTCTCATATGTGCAGACTCCTGCCTTTGTAATTACTGACTGGTGTTTCCAGATGTGTTCTGTCTGTGATCCAGTGGTTGGTTTTCTATTAAACCCAGTCTGATGTCCAGTTTGTATGAGTTTATATGAACAACCTTAAATAAAGTGGATGTGACTGTTGGTGGTGTCAGTTTTGTTGCTCCGTGGTGTTTGTCCTTGTCTCCTCAGTCTGTCTGCTTTTCTCTGGACTCCTGTCTCATCTAAAATACTCTGTCATGTTTGTAGAAGCCAACATAAGTTTGTCTCATGTAACAGTTTCTACTCGGGGTTATTTCTTTTTTTGGTCTTTGTTTGCTTTTGTCACAGGCCTGTTAGCCCCTCGAAGCTTTTGGCTAATTGTCAGTGCAGATTAAGAACATCTGAAGGCTATTGTTTTTCATACTATGAGTGGTGTCTTTGTGTCTTTTCCTCTTTATCTTTATTAAACATTATTTCTGAATTAACTAACTTCATCCTCTTTATTTCTTTTGATTTATGATATTGCTTTATTTAGGTTTAGAACATTTTTTTGTACGTTTGTGTTAATTCCTTTTTGTTTTTGATCATTATTGGTTCTTTTTCTAGGCCGTCTATCTCTACTAGACACAAACACTGTTCATGTAACATGACTTTAATAGTTCATTCTCTGTTGCAGGACACGAGCCTCTGGTTGTAGAAGCCTGTAGTAAACTATGCATAGAGTCATGTGTTCAATTATTTTGCTAATTAAATGTGGGTGTTTTAATGGCATCCTGTCTCCGGTCCTTGTGTAACCTTGTAGACCCTCTGATGTAGTTCTAACAGTCTCACCTGAGGGTCCAGGATCCCCCTTCTCCCCCTTAGCCCCCGGTCCCTGATCTCCAGCTGGACCCATCGAACCTGCACCAACAAAACAAACACACACACAAACACACACACACGTCAGAGTGATTATTTTAATAAGGCTGGCATTTAATAAGTGCACACTGAGCAGATGTGTGACTTAAATAACCTCATAAATAACAGTGTCAGCAGTTGCTGAGTAGGAACAGGAAGTGAAACTCTTTCAAAATCTCAATCTGACTTTAATGGTTTGATGTCCCAGTTTTACTGACGCAGCAACATGATACGAAACCAGTCACAGTCACAGTAAAACCAGCCCAGGTTTAGATTGGTTAATTGAGTTTGGGTGATTTTAACCAGTGGAATTAGTCGATCAAAAATCCTGTGTCATTAAATCATGTCAAATATGAATAAAATGTCTTTAATCAGATGGAATCTTTAATGAACAGTAGTTTTGTACGGCTCACCTCTCGGTCCTGGGGGTCCCTGGGGTCCTGAAACAATGAGACAGAATGTGTTTGAGGACAGTTAAAAACCACCATTTGTAACACTGAACATGTAATGTAAAATAATGTAAATCTTTAACAATAATTCATTGTATGTTTAACCCTCCGCTGTCATAGAGGCTCTTCTAATCATCTAAAGCACAAAATCTGCACAACATAGTTATGTCAAAAGGTTTTACATTCATACAGATACATGCATACACACATATATACGTACGCTTTCTGTTTTACAAATATTTGCAGTTCACATTAGTTAGTAAATGAAACCCACCTTCAGCTCCAGGTTCTCCACGTTGTCCCGGATCACCCTTCTGTCCTGGTTGACCGGCGTCACCGCTGTCACCTGCAAACAAATGGATGACATTCACCAAAATAAAACAGAGCATTTATAGACATGGTTAAATTAAACATGACATGGTCGACTTTTTGCACCGAGGGTAAAAAAAAAAGGAACGTTTCATTTCCAGGTGTGTCTTTGGATAGAGGTGAGACTAGATGAAGAGAAAGTACAGAAATAAAATAAATGAGCCAAAAGATTCATCTGCCACTTTTCATCCACTTTGGTAACTTTTTTCACCTTCCAAATCTGAAAAATCAGAAATCACAAATAAAAACCTAGAGTGATGATTTGTAAATGAAACTTAACGTGCATTTTATCTGAAAAAATACACCGATGACATATTTAATGAAACCAGAAGATGGAGAAATGTCAATAAAAACTAGTCCTGACAGAAGAACTGTTGTAGAACTGATACAGAATTTTTTTTTTTTTTTAAATGTAATTGTAAGATAAGTCTGTTCCAGTAAAGGAAAATGATGATTTTGACAAGAAAATATAGATAAAAAAAAAAAAAGAGGAGAAACATTGAAATACAATAATATGTATAAAAGTAATATCTGCTGTGGATGTTTAGTCACAGGAAGAAAATGCTCCAATATTCTGTTCAATATTAATAAAAGAAAAAGAAAATCTAAATGAAACACTAAGAAATGTACCAGATATCATTAGTACACTAGACGAATTAGACACATCTCACTACTTAATATTTAAAGGATAAAACAAATACATATTTTAGAGGGACTGTATGTAAGTTTAGAGAACTCAGGAGAGAAGAAAAGGACAATGAGACACAAAATAAGGTCAAAACATGTCAAATATGACCTAAAATTAAAATTATGTAAACGATGCAAAAAGACAAGTGAAGGATAAATACTTAAATACTTTTTACATGAGTTCTTTAGTTGCAATTTGGACCAATTTCAGTCAAATAATCCTAATAATAATGACAGAAATGGTATATATTTCCACTCTGTTGCAGTGATGAGCAGATCAGTGCGTATGTACACGGTTCATTACGTCCACTACAGTTACCAGCGTTTCCATCCTCATGCATACGAGCATGCCAGAGGCCATCATCACCTTTACGTGAGGTTGACCTATCGAGAAACAAGGCAGCGGCCTCTGATAGAGATTTCACACAGGAAATGTCAGTGCATTGACTAAGTGGTGTGAATGTGAAGTAATGTGTTCGTTCCATCCATCAGCTGCTTTTCATCTGCCGTCTGACAGGAGATGACAGGTCATCAGCAGCCGGATCATCAACAGACCTGCAGCTGAAAGCTAATGCACCGCTGCAAACACAGCCACGAAACCACCTTTACACCCGCCGACACACAAACCTGCTGCTGCTTCTGACGCAGACATGAACAAACACATGAACAAAAGACTTTCTATGTAAATATTCAGCTTTATGCCGGTCCCAAGCCCGGATAAATACAGAAGGAATACAGAGGGTTGTGTCAGGAAGGGCATCCGACGTAAAACTTCCACAAAACCAAAACCAAAATGTTCTACTGAGGTGGACAATGAAGTAGAAGTGAACAGTTGATAAACAAATGATGATTTCATTCTGCAATTTGTAAAGTCCCTCCGTCTGTCCATCCTGAATTCAGATTTAATATCGACGTCCGGGAGAAGAGGAGCGCTAATCTAAATATCCAAGTTGTTACTCTGTGACAGTTTCTCACCTTTAGGTCCACTGGCTCCTGGCAGTCCTCGGTCTCCGCTGGGTCCTGGAGGTCCTGCATGTAGACACAGAAACTGAAGGGTTAAAGACTGTGAGGCTTCTTTATCATCCAGCAGAAGCCAAAGCTGGGGGCGGCAACATCCACCCCGGTTTATGTGACACCAGTGGGTCATAAGTTTATCTGGACATGGCGTTTAAAACACCATGCACAGTATGAGATATTTTAGCAGGAAAAGTTTCCATTTTGAAGTGTTGTCTGTCCAGATCTGAGCACCTGTCGTACCTGTCCTCATGCTGATGGCTGTTATTCTTCCATCCAGGCTGTGAGCACTGCTGTTCAACACCCCCACATCCGACTTCAGCTTCTCCAGTTCACCATTCGCTCCACAAAAGCTCTGGACCTGTTGTCATGACAACACACGATGCTTATCCAGCCTACACATCCTATGGCAATTCTAGTTACGAACTCAAAATTTGGACAGAAACACCCCATCACGTAAAAGTTTCCACTAGAGAACAGGGAAAGAACTTTGGATCCATGAGATGAAAAGAACCTTTGACCTGTTCAACATGGTGGAGAGCAACGAAGGACTCACAGCCAATGATAAACAATGGTTTTACGAATGCTCTGCTGCTGTTAGCTGATGATTTTGCACATTTGTAGTACACACAATTTGAAAAACAAATGCTGTAGCAGATGAATGAACACATCCATAATGGTTTTAACCAGCAGCAGACCACCATAAGTAAGTTTCAGCCATTTTTCATTTCACTATGACACCAAAAGCACCTGAACACAACACACTTGTCATTTCAAATTCACAAGTGGACAGCGTCTTTTTCCCGATAGCACCTGAAGGCAGCATCAGTTCACAAATATCCTCAGTGACATGTCAGATGTACCTAAGATCCTTCTGAATAAATATTTTCATCATTTATTGTTATTTGAACAATACTAAAACAAAATCAAAATTTTTAAGTTGTTTCTTATTATTTATAGGCATAATTTACCTTTCTTTTTTTTCACATCAAACCAGAATAAAATATGGATTTATTATTTTTTGGTCTGTATGTGGAACCTGAACTAAAATGAGTTCAACAGCCTTGACTGTGGAATTTTTGGGCCGGATTGGAACCTTTGGCATCAATGGTTCTTTCCACCTGCCCATTCCACAGACACTAATGCAGCCCCACACCATCACAGATACATGCTTTGGACGTGAACACTGACAACAAGCCTGATGGACCCTCTCTTCTTTAGTTCAGAGGACAGTGTCCACACTTTACAAACACAATCTAACATTCTGACTGGTCTGACCTCAGATCAGTTTAATTGTATCATGTCCAGGTCAATGATGACATTTTTAGTCTTTGGAATTTTTCGTTGAAGAATATAATTGTGAAACTGTTCCACATTGAGTTTGTCTCAGAGCGGTGAACCTCTGCCCATCTTCACTTCTAACAGACCAGGCCTCAAACGCTACATTCACACTGCTGGTTTTAACGCTCAATTCTGATTTTCTGCAGAAATCTGGTTGTTTTTTTCATGGCTGTTCCCATTCTAATGTCAACGTGTTGCCATTAGACTCATGTGTCTACACTGCTGAAGTGATGGCACGCACATCACACTGTGTTTATGGAAGTAAATATAGATCTGTCCATGTCTTCCAGAACAGAACTCTAACGACTTTCTAATTTCAATGACATAAAAGTCAGATGAAATGTAACAAGTGCCATTGAAAAACATCAGATATGAATCAGATTTAGTACCAGATATAAAAAGGGTCTGGGTCTGATTTGGAAAAAACAAATTTATGTTGTTCAAGCTTTCTTAAAAAATGTGCTATGGACAAAAGTCAAATTTGGAAAACTTTTACCTGTAGTGTGAAAGCAACATAAGAAGAAGAGTTTAATGATGCCCACGGGACCATTGAATGACCCCTGGGGGACACCAGGTAAAGGCACTGCTGGGATTTGAACCCAGGATCTCCTGTTTACAAGACAGGTGCTTTAACCAACTAAGCTACAGCACCACAACAACAGAAGTCATACTACAGTATGTTACACGGAGCTGTTGATGAACTTGCTTGCTGCTATTTTTAAAATCAATTAATCCATCCGTCCATCCGTCTATCTGTCTATCCATCAGTGATGAGAAAACCATGATTTCTGTCATATTTCTACAGTATCAGTGATGTTTGTGTGTAAATGTGCCGCATGTACAGGGATCTACATGTGAACATGTAAACAGCACCAGGACCTGGTTCTGCAGGGTCTGCAAGTGTCCCCTCAGGGTCTTGGTCTCCTGGGTGTTGTTGTGGACCAGAGTCTGGAGGTCTCCACCGTTTGGATCCTCCACCGAGGAAATGTGATTGGACATTTGTTTCTCTGTTCGGGGACCAGACGAAGACGAGTCCAAGGTGAAAACTAAAAACCAGAGGATGGAGCATCAGTTAAAACCATCATGACAGAAGAACTGATACTTTATCCTGTAACTGTAAGATGAGCCTGTTAATGTAACTTCCTAAGAGGATCTAAGGGAAAAATGTTGATTTTGACAAAAATATTGAACAAATAAATAATAATATATAGATATAGATTAAAAAAAAAAGAGAGAACCATTGATATCCATCGTTTCCTTTCTATTCTATTCTTAAACCTCATGAGTCTGGATGATGTGAAAAGCCCGGTTACTGTTTTGCTGCCGTCGTGCATCTATTCTGGTGACAGTCTTCGGGGTCATGACTCAGTCTCAGTTTAGTTGGTTTTGACAGAAACACTGACAGAAGTCAAACGTCTTCCTTCCACTTGTTTGTACCTTTATAAATGAGGAAAGCATTGAGGGGGGTCTGCAGGATGAGGTAAAGGACAATCAAATAAAAACACCAGGGTCGTCTGTGCTTGGCCGGCCTCAGATCTGAAACACACACACACACATTTAGCAGGAACAGAACGACCCGGTCTGCCTTCAGCGTGACCTGCAGCCACAGAGGACACGTCAGGACACGCCATGCAGCCCGTTCACTGCAGCTGCTGCTCACGCTTCTGCAGACGGACAAGGCTGCCGGCGCCCAGGATTTGGAAAGTGTCAGCTGTCAATCATAAGGAGGAGCTGCAGGCGGAAGCAGAAGGTGGCGTGAAGTCAAGAAACCGACACCGGAGTAAAACGGGGCCCGACTCCTGTTACAGCTGCAGCACCGACTCCAGCAGCTAAAAAAAACTGGTTTATAGTCACCACAGTTCAGCATTCATATCAATTATATACCACCAGCATTTACATACCTGTATTACTTTGATTTCAAACAAAAATAACAATAATATTACAAACATAATGCATTAAACAGATTAATATGATCAATATGATTTAGGCCTCCCAATTAAGTCATATGATTGAGTTTACAACTGAAAAAACAATAAAATGCGTAAAGTAATTTTTATAATCTGCAGCAAATACAGAACATAAACCTTAATTTTACTACAAATAGTTTTAAGAAATATAAAACTACATCAACAAAATACTATCACACTAAATGTAAATTATCTGAATCTTTATGAATACACAATGTTTACACTGACCGGCCACTTTATTAGGTACACCACACTAGTACCTTGTGTACCTAATAAAGTGGCCGGTGTGTTCCTCTGATGTGATGTGTTGTACGTTCATTGACGCTCTCCTCCTTGACTAACTACTGCCTTTCTACCCGTAATGGTTTGGGTGGTTCCACCTCCAGAACTGTTCCTTTTTCATGTCTGTAAACTCGACAGACTCCCAGTAGATCAGTAGTTCAGAGTCACTTCAGTCTCCTTTCATCTCAGTTCTGATTCTCAGTTTGATCTTCGTGTCCACATTCGCACACTTAGACGCGGCTATGTGACTGCTCTGTTCAGACATGTGCATTAATGTGCAGTTGAACACATGTACCTAATATAGTGGCCACTTTAGAGACGCTCTCCTCCGTTGTACTCAGTAGTTATTTGACTTACAGTTTCCTACATATGTACATTCTGATACTGGAATGATCATTTCCTGAGGATTAACTAATCTAATCTGAATAAACTAATTGAAAATGGAATTCAGAGTATAATACAGAAAGAATCCACGAGAATAAAAAAGAATATATTGAATATGTACTGATTATATTACACAATACATGTATTTGGAGGTTCATGCAGTGCATTTTAGCATCATTTCACAGCTATGTACTGTTATTTGTACAACTTTTTTTAAACAAACTGTTCTGTAAATTCTACAAAGTGGAAAATATTCAGATATTTATTATTCAAAATCATGCTTTTACTTTAAAACAATTTTTTCTCAGACTCAGCATTTCTGTAATAAATCCTAGTTCATAGGAGGTGGTGCACTGCCGCCACCTGCTGGTCAATACTGTTCACTACAGTTAATTACAGCTGCATAAAAACTCAATATCTGAATACTTCTGTTTCTTTCTTTTTTTTTTTTTTTAAGAACATTTCCTTTTGGGTTTTTTTCTTGCTGTCACACAGACTCAGTTTGTAGCCTGTTGTTGTGGTGTCTCTTTAAAAACATCATTTTGGTTTGAACAATTTCTGAACTGAACATTAAAACAGCATAATTTTAACAGAAAAAGCATCATTTCTCTCAAAAATAATTTTTATTTAAAATCCAAGACTATGATTTTAAATGATGTACCTCTAAATTTCTAAAATATTTTTCATGCACTGACTGTAAATAATAATTTTCTACCCCAGCTAACCATCTACTTTCTTCACATCTCACTGAGGAAGAAAAATCTATGATTAAACTTTAAGTAAATATTGATGTTTTTATCTGAAATCATATTTTGCCTGTTCTTTCCTCTTTTTACATAATTTCATCTAATTGTGTCATTTTTTCTTCCTGTTTCTTGTTCTATTTATATCCTTTTACATCATTTACATCGTGTTCGTCTTTTGTTGTTTTGCCTTTTATCTCGTTTTATTTTGTTGCATCTTTCTGCTTCATTCACAGTATCTTTTTTTTTTTTTTAACCTTCTTTCATTTTTGTCCATAATGTTATTTGTTCCATATTTTACACAGCTTTCATCAAACTGCACCTTGGTTTTATATGACATTTGTTATTATTGTGTTGTATCCCAGACCCCTGTTAGAAAAGAAACACCTGAATTCAACGTGTCCACATACTTTTGTCCACATAGCGCTGGTCTTTGTTTCTTTACTCACCTTCGGGCTGGAAGCTGGACAGGTCGCTGCTGCTGAGCGACATCCCAAACAGAGGGTTGGACTGAGTGTAAGACGACTGATCCCTCATGTTGCCCACCGCTGTGTCCATAAACACTGACCTTCACTTCCTCCTTCGCTCTGTTATAACACACAGACTATGATGTAGAGAAAACAACAATCTGCCCAGATTGCAACAGAATTCACAGAAGAAGGATTCAATTAGGGAAGGAAGTTCCACTGACTTGTAGCTGAGGTGACAAAAACGCAAGTGGGGAAGTTTAGCCACTGTAAAAACTGCAAGAAACCTTGTGAAACAGTGAAAGTGTAATAATGCAGCATAATGGGTTTAGATGCAGCAGGTAGTTTTACTCAAACTCTACACTATTTTATTTTTATTATTGTTATTCAGCTACATAAGGTTTAAGGTAAAAACAGGGGAAATGTGTGAAGATTGAGAACTACTTAACAGAAAGCTTTTGATTGTTTAAAAATAATTAATATAAAATAGTATGCAACTCCAACTGGGATTATAAAAGACGTTTTAAAGATGTTAAATACTTTGGAAACTAGTGAGAATTTTGATGCATAAATGAAGATTCTAAAAACAAAGACACATTGAAGAAGCTGCTTTTTTATTTATAAAAGAGAGAAACAGTTTTCATACATGACGTATGAAAACTAAATTATCACAGGAAATGAAAAAAATACAAATGGGTTACTTGTTTCATGTTCACTGTCTCTAGTTCATTTTGTTTATTTATTATCTGTATATATCCATTATAATTTTTACATATTTCTTCTTTCTTGTGACTGTAATGTAATTTTGTATATTGTTAATATTTTTTAGTATTTGTGTGATATTTCAATACAATATATAGTCTTTTTATACAGTCTCTACACAATGATATTTTCATTCAGTATTTTTGCACTTTAAGTGTTTGCTGATAAAAGAAACAGAGCTGATAAACTGGTTTTCTATTCTGTTCGGTATCTTTTGGAAAAGGTTTGGATGTATCATCAGCAAAATTATTCAACATTTCACAAGAGTTTAATATTCTTCATGTGATGCAGCTGAGACACATTTATTTTGCAGAAGTTATGTTTTCATGGAAATCAAATCAACAAAAACAGAACAACGTGAAATCTGTGAAATGATTTCTGGTGACCGTTAACTACTGTGAGAAAGTCTGGGTTATTTTCAGACACGGTTTTCCATTAGTTTAGTTCAGGACAGTTGAATATTCTGGTTCGGATCAAAACACAGTAGCAGCAAACAGGAAATAAGATTAAGAAGAAGCCAGATTTCTGTTCTGTTCTCTTGTATTTCTACATTGTAATTGTACTTCTGCTATGAATCTGCTGCAGCAGCTAAATCTACTTTAACTCAAAATGTTCTTAAACGTGTTGAGATGCTGTAGCAGTTTATGCTTAATCTTTTACAATTTGGGTCCAAATAAAAGTTCTGTGCTGTGAATCCCTGGTGTTTTTCTTGCAGAGCTGTGTGAGGGTGGGGCAGCTCCAGAATGAGAGGACAGGTCATTCAGAGGTCAATGCTTCATGGTTTCGGTTCTGAACAATCTAGTTTAAGCTGACACCAACTAGAACATCGGAAACTAGAAAAGCACTCGGAGAGCGAGTGAGGTCAGACCTCCGCCAAGTGCCCCCCCCCCCCCACACACACACACACACACACACCATAAATATTAGTCCTTCATTTATTTGGACAGAATTTTAAGATCCTTAAATCCATGGACTATATGAGAAAACATGAGTCGCCATCTGGTGGACATTTGTTATTACCACAGCAACGCCAATGATAACT
>JAPSES010001459.1:0-14875 GCA_029822895.1 Maxillicosta whitleyi
GCTCTTCCTGTATTTACACACTATTGATATTCTTATGCCACAGAACTCAAAAACAAGTGACCAGTTCAAAGTTTATAAGCTGTCTCTCTAGGTTAATTTTAACTGACAACATAATATCATACATGTACATAATGTAATAATAATTTTTCCACTACAGAGGTGAACTGAGTTAATTTCATTGAGTGCTTTTCAGTCCAAATTGAGAGTTCTTGAGGTTGACTCCATAACTTTTACTTGTTCTTAACCTTTTAACACCTGGCATGTCTGTGGTGAGCGTTCTAAATGTATAATTTGTTTTAAATATTCATTAAAAATTCAACCATTTTTGGTTGAGCATGCTCAGAGCATCCAGTGGAGTTCAAAACACAGAGCAGTGAGTGAGACAGACACTATAAAAAATAGACATTTTCCTTGCTTGTTTTTTATTTTTACTGTTGTTTGCAGTTTTGTGGTCATTTTTCTTTCTTCTTTTTTTTTTTTTTTTGACTGTGTAACTACTTTTTGGAGTTCAACCAGGTGTTAAAAAGCAGCTGGACTGATTTATTTATTAAAAACAAGTCCCAAAACAAAGACTATGGGACAAAATCCAAATACTTGTCGTTCAGTGTGTTCTAGTTCACTGTTCATGCTCAACATCCTAACTCTCTTATAAAGTGTTTTATTCAGTAAAAATATGCCAAAATTCTGAGAAATAGTTCAAACAAGAAGAGAGCATTGCAACATGGAAGACAGATAGATTAAAAAAAAAAAAAAAAAATCATGACAATACAATAAGAATGAAAGCAATAGAAACATGACAAAAGCAAGGCTAGTAATAAGAAAGACAAACGAGCATAAGAAGTGATTTAAAAGACATCCACTTTAGAGTTATTTGCAGCTTTGAAAGAGCCACATCTGAGGTTAAAAACTGACTCATATTTATTCAAGAGTGATGTCATATGTAATGACACCCAGATACACTTTTACAATGATCAGTAAAACTTTCAAGGACAGAAAAGCCACCCTTGCACAGATGAGGTGCTATCTGTTAAAACCAGTACAGGTCTGCAAAAAAAGAAATAAATGCAGATAACTTCTTCCAGGTTGAAGTGAAAGACCATTCATTTCCTGATGGGCTCCACTATAATAACTGTTTTCTAGTTCTTTGCAATAACTTTCATCACCAGAAAGCTATGATTTCACCAATAAAAATGATGGAGCAAACTAATAATCATTTCACAAGTTGCAATAAACTGGAATCCTCTTTTAAAAACACTTTCAGTATGTATATAAGCCCACATATTGCAGCTGAGAGCCCAGGCAGATACACATAGGATAATGAGTATTCCAGTACCTAAACCCTTACTGTCTTTACTCCTTTCCAGGGAGTGTGATTTATGGAGAGTGTGTGTGAGTGTGACACACAGGTGGCCTACGATTGCAAAGTGAGACTGAATCCATGCCTGAGCTCTTTCTTCTCGTCCCGTCCTCTGCTTCGTGGACTCCCGTCTCTTCCTCTGTGTCATTCTCTTTGTGCATCTCTAGTGTTTTCTGCCTTCTGCCCTTCTATCATCATCTCTCTGCACTTTTATGTCTCCTCTTAAGAGACATCTTTTTTCTTTCCATTTCCTCTTATTTCTCTTCCCTTACTGCTTTCCTTTTGAAAATCCCATGCTCATTTTAATATGGAGATTTGTCTCCACTTCGCCTTATTTTACTCACTTTTACTTTTTTCTCTTGTTGCGTATGTCTTGTACAGTGTTGGAGGAAGTAGTGCAAGTTAGTACTTAAGTAAAAGTACAAATATCCTGCAAAATATATACTCAAGTAAAAGTAGGAGTACTACATCAACAATCGTACTTACACTGGGCAAAATACTTTTGTTTCGGGGGATGTTTTTACTCGTATATCACAGGATATGCACAATATAAGTAGATATACGCACCGACATACTCCAGATACGTGGTGTCAATTCTCATAGTCGGAGCATTTCCTAACCCCGGAATGGCACAGTATTGACACGCTACATATCTGTTCTCCGTATACTTACTGGATATGGAACATGTTTCACATGTTCGGTGTTGAGATTTCCCTGGATACGTCTCGTTCTGGCACTGCGTTTCACCTCTGGATATGGCAAGGATAAAAAAAAAAAAAAAAAAAGATAGCCTTCACCAGGCAGCTTTCATTTTTTTTAAATTTTCCCATCCCATCACAGTTAGATTTGAAATAACCTAAATAAGCCAACACAGCTCACCCATTCTTTTCTACCACTGTCAAAGCATGGAAAATAACCTGGTACCAAACCAGAGATGATGGGACATTGCACTAT
Organism: Maxillicosta whitleyi; assembly: GCA_029822895.1. Lineage (NCBI taxonomy): Eukaryota > Metazoa > Chordata > Actinopteri > Perciformes > Neosebastidae > Maxillicosta > Maxillicosta whitleyi. Next base: position 2,312 of record JAPSES010001459.1, read on the forward strand.
TTCAGTTTTTCTCTTTTTTTTTTAAACTTAAATTACATTTTAAATGAAGCACTTGTTTTAAAGTACATTTTCCGTGTATACGTTAACTAAAGTAAATTTAAAAGTAAGGACTTAGTCCTATTTCTTAATTAAGAACTTACTTTTAAATTTACTTACTGCAGAAATTGTTTGCATCGTGTTTCCAACTGATTAAAAAGTGGAGTGAAAACATGAAGATGGATGTCACAAACATAAACATGTCTGTCCCAGCCAGCTTTTTGTTTGTGTTACAGGAATTAAAATCCAGAAGATGTACAATGAAGCAGGTGTTAATTAAACAGATGTTGATGTCAGTACAGTCTCAGTTTAGTTTTTATTTCAATTTAGATAGTGTCCCAACTTTTATGGAAATATTTTCTGTAGTTCTTAATACTTAAGGCCCAACAACTATTTTTGTGACCTCCAAATGAATTTTCCTCCCCATTTAACTTTTCTTCAATTCAATTTTATTTATAGAGCCCTATATCACAACAAGGTTATCTCACAGGGCTTTACAGAGTTAATTGCATGTAAACAGACAACAGTTTTCTTAAGTGATACATCACCATGTATTATGATATGTTTTTTTTGTTTTTTTTTTAATGACAGATATTTTCCTGCATTTAAGAAGAATGTTTATTTTTTCAGTATATAGTTCACACACATAGATGCACCATGCACCAAAATTGAGCCTAAGCTTCATTAGAACATGCAGGAATAAACCACACACTGCAGACTAGGAACAGTGGGCTCACCATATCAGGCATCCATGGTGCAAATGGGGGCCCAAGTGCCTTCCTCAAGGGCACATTAACCAAAAACTCTGCCAGTCTGGGGAATTGAACTGGCAACCCTTCAATCACAAGCAGACTCTCTAGTCTTCATGGCTAGGACTGCCCTAAATGTAACAGATTGATCATGTTGATGTTCATAAAAGTTCAGTGTAAATTCAAAGGTTATTCATTTGCAATATAGAAACCAGAAGAAAAAGTGACTTTTCATAACATAAAAACAAGCATCTCCAATCACTAAATTGATTGTATCGTAATCAATAAGACAGAAGATAATGATGTTTCCACATTCACTTTAAAGGCTTTAAACACCCAAATGTGTCATATTTGATGCCATTTGATGTGGTTGACAAGTTATTATCAATTTTAGATCAGTAGATGCTTTTGGCTGCTGTTTAGGTATTTAAAGGTTAAGAGGATGAAATGAGTTAGAAAATGTTAATTCACTGCTTAATAAACTGTTTCTTGAACTTGAAGTAAATGGACAAATTAAAAAGTCATTCCACATGACTCACGGCTTTGAGTTCTTTTCACTGACAATATAACAGCAAATTAATTCACCAAACATGGCTGTGGAAATGTATGAATGCACAAGCGGGAACATTATGTGAATAAAGTATCATATTTTGAAGGTATCATATAATGAAATAAAACTCAAACACAGTCCCTCACAAACACATTGATCTCTTTTCCATTGTACAGGTGAATGACTCAGCAGATACATAGCTACTGATTAAATTATTATACTGCTGGAAACAATGTTTCAGCAGCAATGCATTAGCTGGAGACAGTGGAAGTTCCATGGACAAACAGCTGCAGAAACACTCCCTGTGTTCTGATATTCATACTTCCATGAGTACACTTCTGCAAAGTAGACTGTCTGCACTTACCGAGTGCACAGATTTCAGCAGGTAAGTGTTGTTCCAAACCGTACACTCCGTGGTGCACTTACTGGGAATTACAATCGCGACTCCCGCCCAGTTTGGTATGACAAAAATCATCCCTGACTTCGCTAAGATTTAACCTTTCACACACCTCTACCTTGAAAATGAGTTTGCGCATGAATGCTGTATGGAAAATGGAACGTTACCTCCACTTCCTCCTCTATCTGATGGAGAACACTCAGCAAGTTGGCTCCGCCTGTTCCGCTACATACTGAAGATGGCGGTCGTTGAGTGCGTAAAGTGTACATCGCTCCACAATTCATGATTTGATTATTATGAGTGCACCATCTGGGTTCTTTAGGTACACGCATTTTCACTGCAATCGTAATGGAACATCCTTCGTACTCAAACTAGGTACGATAAGTATGAACATTGGAACACAGCTTTAGACTCTGAAAGGCTGCAGGTATTTAGACATCAAACATGATGTACTGGCCCAAAAAAAGGCACCACCTGAATTTAACTAAATAGCTATTGGATATTTACTGCAGAGATTATGATGTTTTAATTACAAGTGCTTTAACCCGTTAACTGATGCAGTAAGGAGCTTCTCATTTCTTAAACAACCATTAACTTATACATTACAATGGCAGAACAAGTCAGTACGGGCCAGGGCCTGAGCACACACACACACACACACACACACACACACAGAGTAATGGGCACGCACAAGCATACTTAAAAGGACTGAAAAGGACTGACTGAGCACAAGAGGATCAGGAGGTGAAAGAGGAGGTGCTGTCACATGGAGCCATTCACACTAGGGGGTAGCCACCGACCCCAGCAACCTGGCACCACCAACAGAATGCTGCATTCTGACCAGTGAGAGAAGGCCACAACAGCAAGGCAGCAGGTAACCCCACCCACCTGGGAGGAGCAGACCTCAGTGAAGGAAGGTGCAGTGGCCGCTAGAGTCCACAGCCGCCCCCCTGATGAAACACTGGAGAATATTAAAAGATAAATAAAAAGTAAAATAGCAGTAAAATGATAGAAAACAAAAGCAAAAATTAAACGAATATAAACATAAGATGTACATATAATTATAAATGATATGACTATATAAAAGTTCAAGGATAAAACAGAAACACTGGCAAAAAGTCAAAATAAGAAACAATGAACAATGGGAGGTTAAGATAAAAGACATAAAAGGGGATTAGTTAAAAGCCAAATTAAAAAGGTGGGTCTTGACCCTGGTTTTCAAAATTTTTACATTCTCTGCAGCTCTGAGGTTCTCCGGCAGGCTGTTCCATAGGCGAGGAGCGGAATGTTGAAAAGCTGCCTCACCATGAGTTTTTGTGGAAGCTTTTGGAACAATTAAAAGTCCAGTACCAGAGGACCTGAGGGTCTGCGAGAGTTCATACGGTAAATGCAAATCTAAGAGATAAGAAGGAGCAAGATCATGAAGACATTTAAAAACTATTAAAAATAACCTTAAAACCAATCCTGAAACACACAGGAGCCAATGCAGTGATTTTAAAACCGGTGTAATGTCGGCCCGCCTTCTAGCACTCGAGTGGCTGAGTTCTGGAGAAGTTGAAGCTCTGAAATTATGTCTTTAGGAAGACCAGAAAGCAGGGCATTACAGTAGTTAATTCTACTAGAAATAAAAGCATCAGCATCTCCATGTCGGTTCAAGAGAGAACTGGATGGACTCTGGCTATAATGACTTGTCTGTATCTCCAGGTCTTGGAGGAGAAAATACACAACTTGTGTATTTTTAGTCAAGGAACAGACTAGCAAAAAACAAGTTGATAGGACCAATATTAGGAAATATTATTATTATTATTTTTTCTGCATTTATTCTCATAGTTTACCACCACAGAAAGGGTGATAACTTTTTATGAGATTGATATATTTTTTTTTTTATTCTTGCAGCCAAATGTTTTAATATTTAGTGTGTGGCCATCATCAGTAATTTTGAAGTACAATAACCTCACAATTATGCTGCTATGCCCAGAATTACATGACCAGTTTGGCAGTGGCAGCTGGACAAATGCTGTACAGCTGTGAATACATAAAAAATATCCATGTTGAGGGACCAGGATATTACACCTCAGGGTTGGGATGTGGATTTTAAAAACACTCCCCTTTTTGCATCCCACTTCAGTACTGACAATGATGAAGTCCAGGATCTACAACCCGGGTCAATGCGCTAGTTGGTATATATGTACACATCCATCTATCCATCCATCCATCCATCCATCTATCCATCCATCCATCCATCCATATTGCCATTTAATCACAGGTGTGACATGTAAAGATAAACAATGATTCACTCTCACATCTACACCTACACCTTTAGATTGACCATTTAACTTATTAAAGTGCATGTCTTTGAATGGTGGAAGGAAGCCAGAATCCCTGGAGAAAACCCTTGTAGACACAAGGAGAGATTAACAAGTCTACAGTTACAGATATCAATAGAGCTGAAGTCCCACCCCTACTGATGGACCTGATGTAACCATTCTTTTTTTAAATTTTATTTTATCACCATTTACGCATTTAATATTGTTCAGTGTCAAAAATATTTTTTTATGAACCAAGTTGCAATCTGTGGCAAAGATAGTAAGGAAACCTCTAATTTGGTGTTAAGATAAGACATGATAAAATAATACAATTTATTGTCATTTTGTCCCAGATGTGGTCAAAGCTACCAGGGCCAGTTCAGCTCCAGGACCCAACGGAATCCCTTACCTGGTGTATAAGAGATGCCCCAAGCTCACACACTGTCTGTGGAGAATCCTGAGGGTTATATGGAGGAGGGGAATGGTAGCCCACCGATCTGCAGAAGGTGTGCGGGTCCCTAAGGAAGAGAAGTCAATGAATATCGAGCAGTTTAGGACCATCTCATTGCTCAATGTTGAGGGGAAGATATTTTTCAGTATTCTCTCCCACTGGCTTACAGACTTCCTCCTGAAAAACCAGTACATTGACCCCTCTGTGCAAAAGGGAGGTGGCATTGGAGAGACACCATGTCCCAGATAGCCTCAAGTTCCTTATCATGGATTATTATAACAACTTCCATTTGAGGTTTACATCTGGATCAGTTACATCATGGCTGTATCAGCTGGAGAAGGGGATAATCACAGGGTGTACAATCTCAGTGATTCTTTTTTCTCTGGCTATGAACATGCTGGCCAAGTCAGCTGAAGCAGAGTGCAGAGGCCCAAAAACCAAATCGGGTATTTGGTAGCCTCCTATCAGATCATTTATGGACGATCTGATAGTAACAACAGTGTCGGTCCCAGGATGCAGATGGATCCTCCAAGGCTTGGAGAAGCTTACCAGATGGGCTTGGATGCACATCAAGCCAGAGAAATCCAGATCTCTTGTTCTGAAGAGAGGAAAGGTGTCTGACCACTTCCAGTTCTCAGTAGATCATACCAGGATACCATCAGTCACAGAGAAACTGGCCAAAAGCCTTGGGAAAACCTTTGACAGGTCACTCAAAGATACTGCTTCCATCAAGGCAACCAACCAAGAGCTGGAGAAGTGGTTGTTGAGAGTGGACAAGTCAGCCCTTCTGGGGAAATTCAAGGCCTGGATCTACCAACACGGCATCCTACCTAGGATTTTGTGGCCTTTGCTGGTATACGAATTCCCAATCTCAGCAGTGAACGGGTACGAGAGGAGGGTCAGCTGTCACTTTAGGCGGTAGTTAGGTTTATCCAAAAGTCTCGGCAGCATCGCCCTCTATGGAAATAAAAACAAGCTCTCACTCCCCTTTAACAGCCTGAGTGAGGAGTTTAAGGTTGCCCATGTGAGGGAAGTGGCAATTGGCCATGCAGGACTGGGTAGCATTCCAACCACTCACTTGATAAGCAGAAGGGCAAGGGAAGGCGGGCTCTTGTCCAAGATGAGATTAGGGCAGGAGTTGATCAGCTCTGAATAGAGATAGTTACAGTGGTGTCACTTCCGCAACTTTTTGTGGCGTAATCTGTAATATTTTTGTTGTAGGTGATGTTTTGTCTCCCTCACCTCCTCTGCAGGTGTGTGAGGAAGCTCCCTTCTGCCTTCTACTACTACTAGTCACTACACACTTGTCTTAACTTATCATCCCATTGGTATAAAAGCCTGGTTTTCACCACCACATCACCAAATGATTCTACTGTGTGCAGACTTGTTTTCGTCACTGAACTCCAGCCTACAGCTTTTAGATCTTTGTTGCGTTACTCCATTTGCCTCTGACTCCACTCTGTATGTATGACTGTACCACCACAGCCAAACGTTCCGTTTGTTTGACAGACAAAAAAGCCTTCCATTGAGCTCAGTCTAGACCTCTAACCTGTGCTTTCAAGGTCCTTAAACATAGTATATTTATCTTTGTCCACAGGCTAGTATTTCACCAGTTTTACCGCAAACAGGGACTTTCTTCTGTCTGCATGAGAGATCATGTGACATGATTTTTATCACTTGACTGAGAATGTAATACAATCTAAATTCATATTTAGTCATATGAAGTGATTGTGCTTATATGAGTGCTTTTACGTACTAATTTGCTTTTTTTTTTTTTTTTTTTTTTAAACACATTTGTCATTTTAAATGGTGATTAAAATAATATACACACCCTGATTTACCTATATATTGATAGAACTATACTTTTATTTCAAATATAACACGGTGATAAAACTCAATGAATAACTGTCTCCTCTCCTTCCACCTATCTGAGGAACCAGAAGAGACACATGACCGGCCTTGGTCATGTGTCATGTGACTTGGATGGTCATTCTCCTATTCCAGAATTTACAAATCTATTAATATTAATTAAAGCTCCCTTCCCTTTTTTATTCACTAGAACATCCCTCTTTGGGGAATTTACATTTTTCTATGTCATAATAAGGTTCTTTTTACCAGTTCACAACTTAAATCAACGCTGTTTAGAAAAATGAAATATGACACCGTAGTAAATGCTGAATCAGTGTGGTAGCCAAAATGAACCTGTAGATGGCGATCCTCCTGCAATAGCCACCTCCAACATTTCTGTGTCCTGATTGGTCAAATGTTGGACTTGAGGGGAGAATGGGTCACAGCGATTGGCTGAGAATGTTGGAGAGGCGCAACGCAAGTGGCTCTCGTGTCCGACATATTCCAACATCATTCAACATTTTCCTGGCTGTACCTTCAAGTTCCTCTGAGCTATACATCCCTGTACCTGTAGCCACAAGGGGTTAGTGTCTCATCATGCTGGTCCCAAGCCCGGATAAGATACAGAAGGTTGTGTCAGGAAGGGCATCTGACATAAAAAATAAAAAAAAAACTTGTGCCAAATCGTCATGCATATGTGATTTGCTGTGGCAACCCCTGAAGGGAAAAGCTGAAAGAAACATACTTACATTGTTAAATATTATGAAATGGCCTTGTTTTGTGTCATTTTAAATTGTTGAAATAAGGTACTGCAAAGTACTGGAGTTGACTTTACCCACACTGCTGCTCACGTTTGTATTTTCTTCACTCTCTCAAAGTAACTCTGTCTATGTAATTGTGTAACTGTGTGTGTCAGTGTGTCCACACCTGGCTTCCTTTTTCTAGCCCCAAAGTGCCGTTAAAAGGAGCCACTCTGCAAAAACTGATTCATGTTCACTTTTACAAAGCCCAGCCATGATCCCTTGCTTCCCTTAGCAACATTGCCAGCATAAAGCAGAGGGGTAAAAAAGGTGATAATACACTGTTCTTTAAAGATTATGTCTCAGCAGAAGTAGAATGTTTTATCAAGTGGTAAATTATGCATTTTTATGGGAAAATAGCTTTTCAGATCAGTGCATGTTGAAAGAAAACGGGACACTAACTTCCGTGACCATTCAAGGATGGTGTTTATTTTTTAATATCCCATTTTGTTGCATTCCATGTTAATTATGGTGTATGTGGAAGAAAAATAGAGTAAGGGAACAGACAGACAAGAAAAGAGAGGAACTAATGGAAATGGGGCAGAGCAGTCGGACACATTATCAGGCTGTTTACCTGAACCTGTTAGGAGTGTATGGAAATCATTAAGTTAAAAAAGACAAGCCATTTATTTTATAAGTGATATAAATTGATAGGTTTGTCCATTTATCCATTTACAGACATACGAACAATGAGCCAAACTCTAAATATCCAGTCTCCAATTTAGTTTTTGGCCAGCAAATCAGCTCAGTATCCTGTCACTCAGCCAATCAACCTATACAGTAGGTTAGTCAACCAGTCAGTTATTCAGTCCATTAAATCAGATTGGAGACGTCTCGTTAAATAGCTCTTTTCACACCTCATTTCTCCCCTCAGTCTCTTTTAGCTCATTTAGAACCAACAGAGAGACAGATTAAGCAGAACTGGGTCAAAAAAAATGAAGAGATGGTAGCAAGAAGAGGTAATATTTTAATATTTAGCTGCATTTCTCCAGTTATTTTTATTGTTTGTTATTGTGATTTCTACAGCGCCTTCAGCACCATCTCAGTCTCTATCCCTTACCTAAGTGCTACCAAAAAAATAAGTGTCAGGTCAGCATCTGCTAACTAGACATGGCAGTGGAACTAATTACCCCTTTTCCATCTGAAATTATGTGAGTAAATGAATAAATCAGACAAAGTACTACAAGGCGCTTAAATAAATGGAAATTTTTTTTTTTTTACAAAATACAAAAGCAGCTTACATTGAATTGATGTATTTATTTATCAACAATGCTCTAGAGATGGTTAATAAAAAATATTTAAAGGAAACATTTAGAACAAATGTTATAATGTTGTTTAATTTTTCCATTGAAGAAAATGTATTTGGCTCCATCAGAGGAAAATTCCATGTACAGTGACTGATCAGTTTCAGATTCAGGTTTATGTCATTCCACATACATGAAATGAAATTTGTACTCATAAACAGCAGTATACGGCTCTAATAAAAACAGTGATCACACAAAAAATACTAAGAATAAAACCTAATACTTAAAAAATAAATAGGACAGTATGACGGCTACAGTGCAGAAGCGTCATGTTCTAAAAGAGCATCATATAAAAACAGAATAAAAAAACAGATAAATAAAAACATAAAACCCTAAGAACCAGCTCTAGTGTCCCAGCAGTAAGTCAGTGCTCATGGAGTTGATAAGCTGAACCGCCTCTTGGTAGAAGCTGCATTTGAGCCTTGTGGTCCTCACCTTGAGGCTCCGCAGCCTCCTACCCGAGGGGAGGGGTTTGGAACAGTCTGCAGGCCGGGTGGGTGGAGTGTTTCATAATGCGCCGTTGCTCCTGCACCTGCTCACATACAGTCATCCACAGAGGGTGCTGCCCATGATCCCCTGTGCAGTTCTCACCTCTGCAGCTTCTTCCTGTCAGAGCAGTTCCCATATCAGGTGATGATGGAGAAGGTGAGCGTGCTCTCCACCGCACACCTGTAGAAGGCCTCCAGCACTGCAGCACCAACACCAACCTGCTTCAGTTTCTGAAGGAAATACAGACGTTGGTGGGCCTTTCAATAATAAAAGAGGTGTTAATGGTCCATTTCAGATCTCTGGAAATGTGGAGTCCAAGATATTTCCAAGTGTGGAACATTTCCGCCGATACTCCGCTGATGAGCAGTGGAGATGGAGTCTGAGTTTTCCTCCAGAAATCCACAATCAGTTCCTTTGTCTTCCCCATATTTATCACCAGATTGTTTCCACTACACCAGTCCACCATCTTCCACCTCCTGCTGGTACGACGACTCATCGTTAACGGGTTTCCCCTAATTACTTTCCCCGTACTGTGCATTCACTTCGATGATGAATGACGGAGCAATCCACAGTGCAAAGGGCTTGTCTTGCTCATTTTGTTTGGGAACTATTTTTTGGTGTGGAGAAACACAGCCGATGCACACAAAGGACCGTCAGTCAGTGGGAGCCCCCACCCCCCACATCTTCAGCAACACAGCGTAGCAGAGCTGGCTGGCGATCAAACTAGACACGTCTTCAAACTTGTAAGGTGGACAGATTGTGAATGTTTCGTTATTTATAGGGTTTTTTACTGAGCAAAAATGGTCAAAACTAGGGCTAATAATAGCCATGCAGGTAACGGTGGTTTCCTGAATCGCCAGGTAGGCTACGCTGTGTTGCTGAAAACGTGGGGGGTGGGGGCTCCCACTGACTGACAGTCCTTGGTGTGCATTGGCTGTGTTTCTCCGCACCAAAAAATAGTCCCCATACAAAATGAGTAAGACAAGCCCTTTGTGCTGTGAATTACGCCGTCATTCATCATCGAAGTGAATGCACAGTACGCGGAAAGTAATTGGGGGACAATATATATATATATATATATATATATATATATATATTACATACATATATTATACACCTAAACCCACAAATCTCTATCAAAAAAAAAAAAAAAACCCAAACAAACATAAAAGGCACATATTTTGGTTTTGAACATTTTAATTTTTCTGGAATTGTTATAGGTCTAAAACGCTTCTTACATTGGCCACCTATATAAATATGCTGAGTATACAGACTTAACCCTTCTGTATTCCTTAGAGTCAGTTTGACACATTCTGCTGCCTTAGTTTATGGTATGTGGAAGGCAGTGGAAGGGTTAAACATTCCATTGGACTAAATTATGTGTCATATGCTACATTATATGTTCATAGTTGTTCTGTTACTAATAAACCAACACATGCCAGTGGATTTTTTTTTTATTTTTTATCTGCATTACTCAGTTTTTTACTTTGGAAATAGCACCATCCAACAAGAACAACAGAAATCATAAACATTTTTAATGTGATGTACAGTTTCATAAATGCAAACATTACACTATTGTAATAGAAATGCAAAGTTAAAACTTCTATTTCAAAATGCAAATACATTTACTGTGTTTTGAGGTTTATGTAAACTACGGTGTAAAATACCACCATATGTTGGCCTCCAGACAAAACAAGGCAGTTAATTCAGGGCGGCCCTGCATGTGAGTATCAGACTAAAAACATGGAATGTGCAGCAGCTGAACACGGGCCAGGCTACCCATGGCTCTGCTGTGTCTCTAAGGTTCTGGTGTATCAAACAGTTTCATCCCCTTCTAGAAGTGGAGTTATACTCATATACTGTACATCTTATACATACAACACATTGGAGCGTTTTAACCCATAAAGACCCAGTGCTACTTGAAACTTTATTTTTCCATGATTCACTCAGTATTTCAAACTCTATATGATTACGTGGAGTTACACATATTGTGCTTGATTCTATGAACTACTAATTATCAAATAATCCTAAATTGACACCAAAAAAATTGTATTTTGAAATATTAATTGTATTCCAAGAGATTTTAGGGTATGATATTTCTGTGAAGAATATGAACAGAATAATACATGTGTGGCCGGGAAAATACACACAGCTCAACAAATGTATGAAATTTGGGTTTATTCTGATAGTAATTGGGGATAAAAGTTTCCCACTGAAAAATAATTTTAAAAAATAAAGAAGACTGTTTGTCACACACAAAACAAATAATAATAAATTCTTACATATCACCTTCTATTTAAACAAAGGGCAGAAATCAAATTTAACCTGTCTTTAACCCAAGTTAACCAGCTACGGTGCAAACAATACAGGCTGATAAACACAGCTGATAAACGAAAGAAAACAACCCATTTACTGTGACATACAGTTTCATATTCAAAGTCATAAAAAAAACAGTTTATGAACACATGAACTACAGAGATACTTACTATTAACACACAACTAGCCCGCGCGTTTCACCTGCAGTCCTCCACTGCATCACGCACATCAGACAAATCGAACACCATCTATGGTTTACACATCAGCACATAAACTCATGTTTCACACATGAACTCATTACCCTTTTAACTGGCATATTTCATTCACATTTTCTACTTACACAGCTTTTCCACAAGTGTTTTCAGGACTTTACTTGTCCACCACAACTTGCTATTCAGCACATTTTCCTTTTTTTCTTTTTTCCTCTTCCTGATCCAATCTTGCCTCTTCCTGATGACCTCACCCAATGCGTCTGCTCTTAAAGGGACCAACGCACTTTTATCACCTGGCTACACATGTTTCCATAGAATGAGAAGGTAGTTACGGGCTGTGGCTATGACATGCGGAAGATTGCTGGTTCGAGACCCAGGTGAGAGAGGAAATCCCTTTACGTTATACATCCCTATACATGTAGCCACAAGGGGGCACTGTCTCATTGTGCCAGCCCCGGGTAAATACAGAGGGTTGTGTCAGGAAGGGCATCCGACATAAAAACCTGCCAAATCAACATGCAAATGTGATTCGCTGTGGCGACCCCTGACAGGAAAAGCCAAAAGGAGCATTCATAGTCAAGTCATGGGCTCCAGTTTAAGGCCTGGTTCTGGTATCTTGGGCTGGTTCCAATTCTGGATCAACAGTGAGAGTTGTGTAAATAAGGGAATCCAGTATAAAACATGTGCTACGTTAACTAGATGAATCACAAACATGAGATTTCTGGATGTGGTTAAGGAGGACATGCAGGTGTACAAGAAAAAGATACAGGAGACAGAGAGAGATGGAAGCAGATGATTTGATGTCATGACCCCTAAAGGGAGCAGCTGAAAGTAGTAGTAGGTAGTAATCATAAGGGTCTGCAGCTGAGGGTCTTCAAAACTCTGAAGTGAATCTGTGCAAGAACCAGGTTTGTGTTTTAGCAGATGATCACTTCATAGATAACTGTTCAGAATCAAATGTTCAAAAAGCTGTTTTTACAATTATTGTTATTGTGATTGAGACAGACAGATAGATAGACAGATAGATATATAGATAGATAGATAGATAGATAGATAGATAGATAGACAGACAGACAGACAGACAGACAGACAGACAGACAGACAGA
>JAPSES010001480.1:0-14872 GCA_029822895.1 Maxillicosta whitleyi
CTAAACCAGGTCCAGGCCTCACATCAGGTCTAAACCAGGTCCAGGCCTCGCATCAGGTCTAAACCAGGTCCAGGCCTCACATCAGGTCTAAACCAGGTCCAGGCCTCGCATCAGGTCTAAACCAGGTCCAGGCCTCACATCAGGTCTAAACCAGGTCCAGGCCTCGCATCAGGTCTAAACCAGGTCCAGGCCTAGCATCAGGTCTAAACCAGGTCCAGGTCTCGCATCAGGTCTAAACCAGGTCCAGGCCTCGCATCAGGTCTAAACCAGGTCCAGGTCTAATCTCAGTCGTCTTAACACTGCGCCAATAAATGTCTGTATTACATTATTATTGTCTGTTATGACCAGGTGTGATGTAATTGGTTTAAAGGTCACTGTCAGATAAAGATAAAACTATAAAAAGGAACCATTAAACAGACTGGAAACTCACCTTTTATAATTGGTTTTACTGGTCTGGGTCTGGTCTGGGCCTGGTCTTGCTGTGTCCAGGTGGTCTTTAATCCAGTACCTGCTCTAATCAGTCTTTTTGAAGTGGTGTTTTTGGACTCTTCTGGTCCAAATCCCAGTGGTTTTTCACACGTCCCTCAGCTCAGTGTGAAAAACCACAACATTCCAACTAGTCTTTGCCAAATAAAGTGAATTATCTGTTGTTGTCATCGATGCAGAGTCATCGGTCTGTCGCCTTCTCACCCACGCTCCTTTGTTTCCTTTAGTTCCTTTGTTTCAGTCTGAGTCTAAAGGGTTAAAACCTTCACCCTCTGGTTCAGATCTGTTTCCATGCAGACCCGTGGTCCTGGTTTCATGTGGATTCTGTGGACCGGGTTCAGAGGAGGGTTGTGGTTAGATATATGAACCCGATCTGTGCTTCAGACACATAATCCTGGCTCTGGTCTAACATGTTGTTTCCTGTGGGTTTGTGGCGTTCACTGATGAAAATCTAAATCAGCAGGAACTTTAACCCTTTAATACATCGATTTATTTGTCTTACATAAAAAAAAAAAAAAAAAAAACGCCAACCCCCCCCCCCCTCCCCCACAATATACTTAATTTTTTTTAAGGACCCCATTTTTCATGTACTTCCATAAATGTCCACTCAGCTGGACACCATTAACATTAACATTAAAAGCAAATAAACATGTATTTAACAAACCAATATATACAAAATGAGGAAAACTGTGAAATAAAAACAAGTTTAATGCTGTTAATATGATGTTTTCTGGTATTCTCATATTAGTTGGTACCCATTATACAGAGATAATATGAAAAAACACATTTTATAATAAAATACTGTTAATTCCACTCTTATCCAAATTGTCCATTGATTTCCAGTAAAATCCGTCGGTGCAGATCAGGTTTATCCACAGCAGTAAAGTTATAGTAACGGGTTTAATGTATGTATGTATGTAAATATATGTAAATACAGTCACTGATGCATGGAGTCACATTTAGCCGACATGGTATTAACTGTAAACTTCTTCCAATATGATATAAATATGTATAATTTTTATCCTCTCTATGACTACATTCAGAAAACAGGTTTTAACACACATTTTACATTTTTGGGGGGAATCAGATTTGTTGTGAGCTCGTTAATATCACACATTAAATGTGACTTCTATCAGTTTTGAGTAAGAACTGACTGCGAACTGACTAGGATCTTCAGCATTCATGGGTTCCTGTCAGTCATCTTGGTTATGAGTAAAAAAAACAAAAAAAAAGCACTAAACAAAACAAACTAACCCATGAAAATACAAGAGAACAGCAGGAAAACAGATCAACACTGCGACTGGATAGCTTAGTGGACTTTGGTGCGGAAGGTTGCCAGTTCGATTCCCAGTTGGGCCCTTGGGCAAGGCCCTTTATGCTATACATGTCTATAAAAGCATCAGCCAAATGTAATGTAAACACTGGACAGGACGCCATTGGACGGCAGATCTTATTCATGAAAGGGTTAAACAGCCCCACCTGCTGGTCAGTGTTGTATTTCACTGTAGGTCATGTGACCATTCGATGACGTTTCTGATGGACTTTGTCTTTTCTAATGTTATTTCCTATCGATCATGTTAAATGTCAGCGATGGCGAACTCGTGTCACAGCTGGTGTGGTTTCACTGATCTGCTCTAACAACATTAAGGTTATTTCAGTTCCAGAGCAGCCGTTTGGAGGTGAATGCTTAACGTTATGAGACACATTTGCATGACTAATTCAGACCTGATGTGTCGTCCAACAGCACAAACGGAACAGATGTAGATGAGAGGGTTTTCTGGTGAAAGTGTCTGTATGTGGGCAAAGGTGATCTGATGGAGGACCAAGACACCGCTGTGACAGGAAGGAAGAACAGATCGTCATATATTATTACACTTAAGGTTGGACTGAATTTGGTCATTTTGGGACATACACCTTAAACCTATGTTTTTTAACTGGTGGGTTGCGGCCCAAAAGTGGGTCATGGATTTGGTCCAAGTGGGTCGTGGCTGCATGATTTAAAAAAAAAAATAATAAAAAATTTTTTAAAAAGCAGTTCCAAATTATGGTGATATTTTAGGTTTTATATGTTATTTTTATTGTTTTAGATACTTGTGATGTTGGACTCAGATGTATGGAGGTTACTACAGAGCCCGATCAAGCGGTAACACGTGAACTAAGGCTGCGCAACTAATCAATTTTAAATCAAAATCTGATTTCGTAATTAGGACGGTTTTTAAAAAAGGGATATCGTCAAATCGATTTCATCTCTCTCATGCCTCCAAGCCATGCACCCCTGGGGTGCGCGCCCTCAGGCTACCGTAGCCTCTTCCTCCTATCTGTGACAGTGGTCTTTCACTGAAGTCCGTGTAATTCCCGGACTTTGAATCTGTTCACGAACCCACAGTAGTGATACCAATGTAAGCCATGGTTTCATGTATGGATCCTGCCATTGAACTACAGCTGCATGGGGTCACTCATCTGACCGGATCCGTACCATACAGTCTTCTTCTGATCCGGGCCACGGGGTCAGCAGCCTCAGCAGCGTAGCCCAGGCAGGCCTCTATCCAGACACCTTGGGGAAATAAAAGTTTTAGATGAAAAAACACATGGACTTCAAACAGACATACGTTTTTTAAGCTTTACAGAAATACTTAAAACAGGCCCTTTTTGACAGAAATTGATCTTAAGTAGGATAAAACCTTTTAGATATTATGTTCACTTGTGCTAAAAGTAAAGTTTGGAGTAATAAGATGTGGACAGGCTGTCATAGTAACATGTGGACGACTCTTTACCATCGTATGCATCACCCAAAGTATATCAAAAGATCATTACTTTCTAAAAGTTTCACTCAAATATGTGAATTGTAAGGAACTTGAAATTTTCAAAACTCATAAATACCAATAACATTCACAAAATACTAAAAATATAATACTTGAAACTTAGCAATCAACAGACTGAATCCTTTTGTTTTTTTGTTTTTTTTTTAGTCAGATTCATGCTATGGTTATCGTGTAAAAAGTACAATTGATAAAATCGGCTGTAACTTTTTTTGTATGTGTAAATAAAAATAACAGTTCCAAAATGCACTTAAACTAATAGAATGATAGAATTTCTCCTAATGACGTGTTTTATCTTGGGTTTATTCAGTCGGATATATTTTGTGCAGTCATGTCTCTGTTTTTGAAGGTGAACTGATCCTTTAGGAACATCTCTACAGGTGCATTGGTTTCTGTAGATGGTAAATGACAGAACCAAACCTCTTGAAACCATCAGACCGACCTGGTGCGGCTTCATTTTTACTGATTGTGAGTAAACATGTTCCAGCCGTCGTTTTTGACCATCTGCGGTCAGGTCCAGAATAATGACCATGAGATCCAGTCTCTGATCCACAGGTCTGTGTGTTTGTTAATGGACTGGATCGGTATTGTGTCGGTATCTCCACTCGTTTAGCTGCAGTGGAAGGACTTGTTGATCATCAGAGTGAACGCGGCCGTCTTTGTGAGCAGGTCGTTCACATCCTGATTATCTGAAAAATCCACAAACCTCGTCGGCGCAAATGAGCTGAGATAAGTGGAGGGTAGGAGAAGGACGGTGTGATAACGGAGGAGGGAGGGGGAGCATGGGAACCAAGAAAAATTCCTTTCTATTCAGAGGTTGGTGTTGGGGGGGTTCGGGCGGGGGATCTGCAGAGACACAGTGAGCCCAGGCTTCCACAGTGAACAGGTAATTAATGGTATTCAGGCTGGTCTAGGTGGGAGATAAGCCCAGTCCCTGTTATTGCAGACTTTCCCCAGGCCTCCCCATTACCTGGACCAACATAATGACTCTGAGCACCTCCACTGCTCAGCCTCTCATCCTCGCCTCGTTTCTCCTCTCCGGGGTCTCTGGGAAATGGATGAGAAACATGAAAAACAAAATGGCCACCGTCGCCAGCGTCGAGCATTTTCTATGCTCTCTGGTGGTGCTAATTATTTCCGTGTCATGTTTGTCCCCTCTCATAATGGATGTCATAATTATTTTTAAATTGGCTAATAACAGCCAGGAACAGAAGGGGGGTGGAGAGGCCGTCGGGCGGGGGGGGCACTACCACTAAACAGTAAAAAAAAAAACAAGCCCTAACACAACAGGAAAGCTCATTTTTCTGGACGCCGCTCGTCTCAAAGTACACAGTTAGTAACCGAAGATGATTCTCTGTTTATTAGGAGTGTTTAACCCCCGTGAACAGAATCTACACCTGCTTCTGAAATGGGGATGTATTAAACCAACAAAGATGTTTCACTGAGAGTAAAAAGTGCAGCAGCATCAAAAGGACGAATGTGGGGGGAATACGGACAATGTAGAGTCCCACAACCAGATCCACACAGGACAGGATGTTTATTATTGGGGGTAATTAGCATGAGATCCCACAGGACCAGCAGCGGGAGGGTGGGGTTCTGGGAGATGTCCCCCCAATACATCACAACATGAGGGTGTAATTTTAGTTCTGTCTGTTCCAAACTGTGGAAGACCTGGTTTTATCGGGTCGTCATTGGCGTCCCTTTGGATTGTCTAATAGGTTTCATGTGTTTTTGTGTTTTATAAATATTGTATTAATTCGCTAACGTTACTGGTGTTTAAAGTATTTGACAGTCTGACATCCCATCACCAATTCCCAGGCACGGTTTTCTTCAGAATAATTAACAAAAAACACTGATGCTATCTGAAGTAAGAGGAAAATGTTTTCCAAGTGGTGTTCACATTTACGTGGCGTCTATCAATCACCTCAATGGTCACCGTAGATACGCAAACCCTGAACGCCTCAGACAGTAACTAGAACAGTACAGTTTTACATGAGGTCAGATCCTGGTTTAAGATGCAGATGCTCCACCCAGAACAAATTAATGTAAACTATCTTCTATTTTTGAAAGCAACATTTTTTAAAGGAAGGAGGAGAGGTGTTATGTTTTTCACACATTAAGGAAAAAAAAACCTTTAAAAAACAACTTATGATCTGTGATACCAGACTACAGAAATAAAAATTACATGAAAATCACTGTGAAGAGCTTCAAATGTGCTAAGACTCGAACCAGTCAGCATCTGAAGTTGGAGTTTAAAGTTTTTTGGTTGAAATCATGTTTCCTGTGGGACCTCCAACCCTCCAACCATTGATCTCATTCTTCTACAAATGTAGGAAATTCTTTCTTACTTACTTTACTGATAGTCAACGAGAACCCTGGAGGTCTGGGGTTCTGCTAGTGAGAACCAAACTAAATGGTGTCTGTTAACACGTCCAAACACAAACCAATTAAAGATGATGGATCATCCCCGCTGAGTCTTCAGATGTAGAAGTAAAACTGTGAAGCCAAAGGTGTTGAAAGGACAAGAAAAACCAGACTCACAATACACAATAAAACAAAATACAGCAACGTTATCGTCACGTTTAGGAAGAGACGATAAAAATACGATTATAATGCAAAAACGTGAAACTACATCGGATAGGTAGCATTATGTGACCCCTGATTGTTATAAATAGTTGTATAGAGTTTTGTAATAGTTGCATATAGATGTAATAGTTGTATATAATTTTTTATAGCTGTGTAGTTGTATATAGTTCTAACACTTATATATAGTTTGAACACTTATATAGTTGTAATAGGTGTATATAATATAATAGGTTTACAAAGTTATAATAGTTGTATATAATCATAGTAGTTGTAGTAATTTTATATATTTTGTAATAGTTTTATATAGTCATAATAATTGTGTGTATATGTATATATATATATATATATATATATATATAGTAACAGTTCTATGTAGTTTTACATAGTTGTAATAGTTATATGTAATTGTAAGTTTTAGCAGTGGTATATAGTTGTTATAGTTCTGTATAGTTGTATATAATTGCAGTAGTTGTAATAGTTTTATAGTTGTAATAGTTGCAGTAGTTGTACTAGTTGTATATAAATGAAGTAGTTGTGTATAGTCGTTATAGTTCTGTATAGTTGTATAGTTACTTATTAGTTGCGTCATTATTGACACCAGATAGTTTGGTAAACAGTTGTATATAGTTGTAAAAAAAAAAAAAAAAAGCCTGTTGTATTGTCTGCATGAAAATTCTATATAAACTGTAATGTGTTCAGACTGTTAGAAAAAGGATCAGATTATTGTAAAAATGTTTGAGTTATTACAGTTATTAAAGTATGAGGGTTCATTAGTTTTGATGAGGTGAACATGCATCATATTTTGTCATGTTTTTCCGTAGAAAACTGAATTATGGAGCTGTTGTTGGTGCAGGTTCATCATAGAGACTGATTTACAGTTTTTCAGATTATTAATACTGACCCGCTATCGTCC
The DNA here is from genome assembly GCA_029822895.1 of Maxillicosta whitleyi. NCBI lineage: Eukaryota > Metazoa > Chordata > Actinopteri > Perciformes > Neosebastidae > Maxillicosta > Maxillicosta whitleyi. Next base: position 6,805 of record JAPSES010001480.1, read on the forward strand.
GACTCCAGGGATTCTGTCAGTAAAGTCAGTTAGAGTGTAGGAGTTTGTTTTCCTGCTTGACTTGAGCGTCATTTTCAGGTAAACTTTCGGTACCAACACCTCGTCCCCTGTGTCGGATCGTCTTCGGAACCCGGTTGGAACCCAATGGAAACCCGAGCTGCAGGTTGTTCTTTTAAGAGAATGTCAGCTCGTCGGATGCTCCTGTTACATGTTTGATCAGAAAAATGACACGACCCGGTTCCTGGACGGTGGTGGCCGTCGCTGCACTAATTACTGGAACACGTTTCATCCCTCTGCTGTTTTTAGCTTCATATTCACGGACCCGCGGATAGGAGAACCATTTTCAGACACTTGCCTCTAAAACCAGCCAATCAATCCTCATGTCTGATGTGCTGTTGCCAATACGTTGTTGCCAATTACCTGAAATTATAGTGCAAATCAATCAGTCTTTGTCCTCGTCGCAGAAGTCAGCCTCTGTTACATTATCTGTGCAGATTTAATCAGAGCTGTGTCAAAACTTTCTAATCATGGGTTTGTTTTTTCCTTTTCCATGTGCTGCGATGTTGTTTCTACAACAGGTAAGAGTACTTTTATTATCATTATTATGTGATTGTGTTTGGCTGAATTGGTTGAAGAATAAAGATCACGTTGCACTGACACGCTACCGTCGATACAAACACTTCATGAATGAATGACACGCAAGAAAACATACTTTAGTTGATGAGCAGAGCAGGTTTTAGATGGTCTGTGGTTATTTATTTGAGACTGTTGGAACAAATGGACGACATATTATGTTTTACAGAAGATGCGATGGTTGGTGTTTTCATCAACATGTTAAAATCTTACTTGTTTTTTCTTCCTCCACACCAGCAGGGGGTGACATACTGTTATGTTGTTCTTGTTATTTTTTGGGGTTGTTGTCTTTCTCATGTATCTCTGGATATATTTGGATTAGGGTTAGTCCAGGATGCACCGATTAGTGTGCAGTGTTTGTTCGTGTCTTTCCTGTTTGATCAGGATGAAGACAACACTGTTTTTTCTTTGTAAAAGTCATGTTTTCTCAGACATGTGTCCGACTCTAGGTCATCCAGTAAAACATCGGTCAAACTCATTTAGTTCAGATTCCACATTCAGACCAGTAAAATAACAACATTATAACTTATAAATGATGACAACTACAAACTTTTGTCTTCAATTTACAGCAAAAAAGTAAAATGACAGTATGAAAATGTTTACATGTACAAACTGTGTTAACCTGAAAAACCAACAACAACCTGAAATTTCTGAAGAACAGGGATATTTGATCAGGGACCTGTGTGGGCAGCACTTGAAGCTCACTAAATGTTAAAGGAGTACTAGGTGTATTAGTAATTTGATTTATATTGCTGCATAAAAATGGTAATTATCTGAGTGTTTCAATCAGAGGTTGTGCAAACATTTTTATTGTTTGTCATTTTCACACAGGGTCATAACATTTCCTTCATAACACATTATCTGTCATTTCAAATACATTTTTCAATGATATTGAGGCATATTTAGTAGTTTTTAATGTTCAAAAACATTGCACTGCAGCACCTGGAGTTGCTGCTGGCCAATAAACCCACGTGATATCATGACTGGCATAAATACACCCTGTTCAGTTGGTGTGTTATTATAAGGTTTCTGTGTGTATGTTCATGCCACAGCACACACTGAGGGTTAGGGTTATGTGAACTGCAGATCTTGGCATAAATTGACACAGCATCAAATGGTGTTGAATAACTCATGAAAGGTAGAAAATGGGTACATAGCCTATAGCACACCAAATGCCATAAGACCTGGCGTATTACTTGCTTGTCCTTCATCCTCCACTGCATCAGTCCCTCTTTTTCACCGTATTTATCAATGCTGTCACATTTACTTGGCTTTTTAAAATATCAAAGGAGACTGGGCTGTCTTGACATTTTGTGCTAGCAAAATAGCATATAATTTTGGCTCAAGTCAGCTAAACAACAACATAAGACTTGACAATGAATGATTAACATGCACACCAGAGGCAATTTCTCAGGGAAGCTCAGCTTCCCCTAAAATGTCAAAAAATTAAATGGTCAAATATGTACGGTTGTGTTAACATTCCATTGACTACCAAAGCATTCGAGCATGTTCATCTTGAAGACAAATTTGTTGAGAATCAGTGGCACTCAGCAACTTAGGCTTTTGCAGCGTCTAGTGTTTCTACTGTGATATAAACCAGAGCATTTGCCCAGAGCAGCTGAGCATCCATGTACGTTAATGGGACAGTTTTTTTTTCATGGCCACGAAACTTGGTCATTGGATAAATGCCACAATTTTGCCCTGCCCCTGGACGCTTAGCATCTCTGAGGGTGACTGGAGCTGTGGGTGGGCTTCAGCTGGCCTGGACGCTGGACTTCCTCTGATTGGAGAATCGGTCAAAAGGCTGAATCTTGTTTCGATCGGGGGTTTTGCAAGCGAAGTTTGAACTAAGACAAACTGCGACCCGTTTGTTGGCATTTTCTCAGTGAAATTACTTATTCATTTCTTACAATATAAATAAAACAGTCATCGTATTTCCTTGTTCCAGTTAAATCTTGTTTTGTTAGATAGTTCAATCAGTCATACTGTTGGCTAGGTCAGAGACCATTTTCTTGAAAACGAACAGAGGGCAGAATTTACATATAAATAAATTGTCAAATTTTATGACGTAAGCTGAAAATGAGCTTCACCGCTTTTAAAGACCAGCAGCCGGCACTGACGCATACTCGCCATCAGCTGGACAGGGGGTGTACTACAGGTGAACTGACGGTGAGTCATTGGAATGAAGTACCGGTGTTGTACTCAGTGTAGAAGTGAACGGTGGCGCTGTAGGGTTTTATACAAGTAGGATGCTGTTATGGACTGATGCCTTATTAAGGGACAGACAGACCAGCAATCCTGTGAGCAGGTTCTGTTCACAGTGTTGTGTGAAAACTTTCTTTGGTAGATTACCCTCAGTATTTTAATCTGTCAGAATGATGGACGGCCTTCAGAATTTTCCGTCATCTTTAAAAAAAGAAATCCATCCATGACGGAATAATTTTGGTTAACGCAAGATTTGGTGTCAGTTGTATTTTACTGTAAATGTGCTTTTTAAAAAAAATTAACAAATACAAAAATCATCCTCAAATATCGGCCCCAAAAATCACCATCGGCTGACCAAATATATAAAAAAATCAGCTTTGGGCTTAGAAAAACCCCCATCAGTCAACCTCTGACCATGTCCATTATAACTTACAGATCACAGTGGATCTACAAATACAGCAAACATTTAAGAACAGACATCTGGAACCGATAAATACAGCATTTAACTTCATGATCAAAACAACTTATCCAGACTCAGGCACATTTGACTGTTATTATCTTCAGTGTAACTTTTGTCCTGTGGGCCGGATTGAACCCTTTGAAGGGCCTGTTTTGGCCTGCGGGCCGTATTTTTGACACCCCTGCAGTAAAGTCTTTTCAAAATGGCAGCCAATTAGTCACAGAAACAAAGCCTTCAGCGTGTGGAGGTGTCAGGAGGGATGTGTTTGTGTGGATTCATCCGTCCACGCTGATAAACAGGATCCTTCATCGGATCCGTCGACGCTGTGTCATCGAGGCCCGTCGCACGCCGTCAGCGCCAGCCTCGCTTAGCGTTGATCACCGGCAAATTGACCATGACAAGGCTGACAGAACCTGACGAGACTTTTAGCTCTTCTTTCAGAGCCGTGGCGTCATGACTTTTTTTTTAACTTCCCATCTTCGGTTTTCCAAAGTTAACCCTTTAACCCCTGGTGTGTCTGTGGTGAGCGCTTTGAATGTTAATTTATTTTAAATATTCAGAAAAATTCAACTGTTTGTTCTCAACAGAGCAGTGAGTGAGACCATGTCCTTATGAAAACAGACACTTTGTTTTTTTTTTTTTGTTTTTTTACACCATTTTTCTTTTGTTTTGTTTTTTTGCTTCATTTTTTTGCGGAGTTTTGACTGATTTACAGAGTTCATCCTGGTGTCAAAATGCAACTGGACTGATTTATTAAAAGAGCCAAAACATAAAATACTGGGCCCAAATTCAAATCTGTTTTATTCTTCAGTCTGTTCCAGTTCACATGCTCATGTTCATCATCCTAAAGGTCTTATTGATGTACATTCTGAGTGCCTTATTTAGTCCAAACCTGTCAAACTTCAAATCCTCTCTCAAATTGTCTTTTTCTGTTCTTCCACCCTGTTTTGACCCTAAAACTCACAGTAAACCAAAACCACTGAAGAAAAGGAACACAAGCACGCCCTCACAGCAGCATTTATGAACCTGAAACAGACGACTGTTCACAGCAGCACATTTGTCTGGAATCATGGTCCAGGGGTTAAAGGATTAAACCTCTGCCGCTGTTTTCAGATCCTGCTTATATAAACTGTCATTGTTGCATCGCTGTTCCTACTGTTAATGAACTACTGGACTGTTACCACATACGCACACCCACCCACATTAAGCTGCTTTCTGCCCACTATTGTTTTTTCATGTATGTTTTAATTAAAAATAGCTCATTTCTATACCCCTGCCTCATTAACTTCGCTCTAGGTTCTGGTTTTCCTCTGGACCTCATCGTTTCTATATAAACGGTGATGCTACAGAACCTGAACATCCAATTAGCCTTTCACTCCGACTTCCTCTGAATATAGTTCACATCCTCCATATTCTTTGTCCAACTATTCTATATGGCTTTCTAAGAGAACGTTCAAGTCCTTTTAACATCCATCCATATGTGATGCACCGTGAGTCTTGATTAACTCTCAGCTGTAAAACGCTCCCTGGATGCTATGCTAATGTTTTTACCAGGTCAGGGTTAATCATCAGCAGTTTTATTGAGTATAACGCACTTTCCAATTCATATTTTCTCAGGAATATGTGTATTTTTTTTTTTTTTTTTTTAGCAGGGACCTGACCAGTTTTTGATGTTAGCGATCTCTATTTTTAAGCTAACATCAGCTGGCATTACATGTTTTGCATCTATAGACAAACACAAGAGAAATGTTGAATAAATCTGAGGGTTTGTGCAGACTCTGCATAGAAACCACTGTATTAGAGGAGGATGTGCAGTTATTAGCTTAGCAACAGAGCCGAGGTCAACAATATGACGGCAAACGCTGCACTTACATGAGCGTTATATAACATGTGTGATTTCGCATAGAAACTCTGACTAAAATGACTGTATTTCTATCTCTGTACCTCTTGTACCTTAACTCTTTCTGAATCATCTATGGTTTTATCTGCAGTTCAGACCATCTGACTTGTAATATAACTACAAATGTATTTGTGTAGCATCAGTCATATACAGTACAAAGCAATTCAGAGTGCTTTAAAAGGCATAGAAACACATAGAATTGCATTGAAATTGGTTGTGTAGTGGTACAGATCAATTTTGGTTTGGTACATTTTCGATACTGTGAAAGACACCGGTTTCATTAAAAAAAAAAAAAGTAAAAATGCATCATATTCTCAACAATTAACTGTCACTCTATGGCTGAAGTTTTCATACTACTGTGTGGGACTTGCATTGTGAAATTTGACATGTTACCAGAAATATAACCGATCTTCACGTAAAAATGCCAGCACACTGCTCTTGTTTTGTCGATTTGTCTCTCTCCGTAGACAGAACTGACAGGGAATCCCAAATCAAGACCTTAGATAAGTCTGAGGGTCTTCCAACTGTGGCTTTGTTACTCTGCTCTGAGCTGCCACGCTGGTTCACCGTCCGCACGTGGATGGTGCACGGACCATTTAGACGTCCGTCAAGGATATCAAATATTACACATGGGTTCTGTTTGGGCCCACCCCGCTCATACTGTGTGTGTTCCACTTCAAGGGTCGTGTGGAAACTTAAGGCGAGTGTTTGCGTTCTTCACATAGGCTACAAATATTTTTTCGGTACACCGTGATATTGTATCGAAGGCCCTGAACTGGAAGAATTATACCCCAAATTAAAATCATAGGTTTATACTTGAACAATAGTAGAATGAAACGTTAAACAAAAGCAAAGTGCTGAAAAGATTTTTTTTAAAAAAGAAATAAATTACAGTAAAACTAACAGAGACAGTTAAAGCAAAAGCTTTAAAAAGTCTTGATTAAAATGAATAATTTTATGTTAAATCAATCAAAATAGTTAAAATTCTGAGTTGCAGTGCAGGTATTAAAAGTGGAAAACAAAGAAAAAACAAAAAAACTACTCTAATCAAAGACAGCTGTAACCAAATTCATCTTTAACCTTGAGTTAAAAGAACCTGACCTGCAATTTTCTGGTTATTTGTTCCAGATTTGTGGAGCATAAAAACTAAACAAAAAGTCTGACATGCATTCATTTTTTTTGACATTAGCGGTCTATATTTCTAAGCTAACGTCAGCTTGCATTCCATATATTTGCAGTTGTAGACAAACAGAAGTGTGAGGATTTATGCAGACTGTGAAATGAGTCGACTGCATCAGAGAACTGTGTGCCACATATGAGCTTTATCGAACGTGCATTATTCCTATGGAAACTGTACTTTAGTTCCTGTATAAAGCAAACTATTTATTTCTGTATTTGTGCCCCTTAAAGAGTCGAGCCTACAGAACCTGAACTTCTAATTAGCATCTGTGCCATCGTCAGCCTGTGATATTTCACTTTGATGTCCTCAGAATATAGTTCACATCCTCCGTGTCTTTGTCCAACTCGTCCTTGGTGGATGCACGTGTTCCTGCTTTTTACCTTTAGCTCATTTGCTACATATGTGCGGTCGTTGGACACCAGCGGTCTATGTTTCTAAGCTAACGTTAGCTGGTGTTTTCATGTATTTACATTTGCAGAAATATGAGGGTTTTTGCAGATTTAATATCAGTCCACTACATATAAATAGGTGTGTCATTATCTTAGTAGAGTTAACTAATGGTACAGTACTTCTATGAGACGTGTCTGTGCATTTGCTGTACACAACATGTATTTTACTTTTTCTTTTTTACCGTAGGTGCTTTGTTGTGATAAAACAACATGTATTTTCCTTTTTTTTTTTTTTTACTGTAGGTGCTTTGTTGTGATAATGTCACTTAACAGATGGAACAGGTTCCAACACAAACCTGATGTACCTGCACCAACACCTACATCCTCCTATAGAATCTGTAATTAAAAACAGTTTATTTTATATATGTGTGCCTCATTATCTTAAGTGTAGGTTGTGTTTTTCTCTGAATCTCAGTCGATGCTACAGAACCTGAACATCTGATTATCTCGCATCATTAAAAACTTTTTTCTGCCAACTCCATGATGAGTCTACATATAGAACTATCCTCCAGACTCTGGGTTCATAGTTTTTTTATCAGTGTCATCATGTTTAGTTTCCCATTTGTCTCTTTTCTCTTTGGATGGTGTTAACCTTTGACCTCTAAACAACAGGTCCTGTGACTCCTTTGGACATTTATTAGTATCTAAATTACGTGTCAGACAGAATATTCACATGTTGTTATGTTGGAGGTTCTTCTGAACGTGGACCAGATTCTCCATCCTCCTGGTTCTGATGTCCAGGGCCTGTTCAGATCCAGGTTCTTATGGATGTGGCTCTGGGTTCTCTTTAGCTCCAGGTTCTTGGAGATGTGGTTCATTTTCGTCCTGGTTCTGACGTTCGGATACTGTTCAGATCCAGGTTCTTGTGGACGTGGATCTTCGTCCTCCTTGTTCTGACATCCGGGTTCTGCTCAGGTTCTTGTGGATGTGGTTCCTTGTCTTCCTGGTTCTGACATTCGAGTTCTCCTCAGATCCAGGTTCTTGTGGACGTGGGTCTTCATCCTCCTCATTCTGACGTTTGGGTTCTTCTCAGATCCAGGTTTTTGTGGGCGTAGTTGCTCGTCCTCCTGGTTCTGATGTTCAGGTTCTGTTCACGTCCAGGTTCTTATGGATGTGGTTTCTCTGTTCTGAGTGTGTGTATTTTGTGTTGTGTGTGTGCTTGTGTTCGTAACAGTGGGTGGGTGCTGGTGCACGTGTGAGCTGGTGCACGTGTGAGCGCCTTATTATGAGCGCCTGTAGTG
>JAPSES010001570.1:0-14861 GCA_029822895.1 Maxillicosta whitleyi
TAAGGTTATAATAAAGATTAGCATCTTTGCTAATCATCTAATTGCTAATGTAATCAATAATTACCTTGGGGAATTCTATTTATATGGATCATGACGATCCGCCCAGACTCCAACCCCCCCCCCACAATGCCCACAATGAGTCTGGATCAGAACCCCCCCCCCCTTCCCTGCCGCCGCTAATGGTCAATTTATCTGTGTAAAATGTGGAAAACACCTTGTCTCTTGTGACACCACAACTGTCACTCTGACACCAGTTAGGCCCCGCCCACAAAATGCATCACCATTGTTTACCAACATCCAACTATTCATATCATGTCAATAACTTATTTAGCTAATTTAGATAGTTTAGTTATTACATTTAAAGTTATAGAAGGCTTGAGGAATTTCTGATGACCAGTGTTCTCTGATATCCTCATCATTCTGCCTGTGAAAGGAAAAGTAAATAAGAAAATCTGAAGAGATATCCTCTTGAACTGTAAAGAAGAGATTTTCTTACATTATACTACATTACATCACACCCTTCAGATTCAAGACAAAAACAAATCTACACCGACAATCATGGAAGAAAGACAGAAAAACAAATATCAATGAGACTAACAAATATATATTCAATGACTTAAAGAACATGAAAAAAACAAGAAGGAACAGAATTCCCAGAACAGTTTGATGACTTCTCTTGTTTTATTGGCAGCGTGTGTGGACATGTGTGTCCACTACCATTAAAGCAGAGTGAAAATGAAGATGGTGGAGAAAGGCTGCAGAATAAAAGCTGAGCTGAAGGCTAGTGGAGAGCTGCCAGACCCTCGCTGTGTCCGAGTCCTCCGCGGCAGAACGCCAGCGTCCAACATAGGGGGTCTGCAGGGTCTCAATGCAGGGACCATCTGACCCATGATGCCCCCTGCTGCTTCAGTGTCAGCTGCACAGAGACATAAAGGTACGAAGATGAAGATGAATACACAGACGGAGGCCTATTTATAATTACAATGGGCTCTGCATGTGGACAGTAGGAACCACCTGAATGCTTTGTTCTCATCATGTGACCTACAGAGGTTTTGCATCAGTGGTCATGTAGACAGATTGTGTGTGCGTGTGTGTGTGTGTATGTAAAACTATATTGTGTGGGGACACAAGTATGAATACACAGTCTCGTCCTGGGGACACAAAAATTTATGGGGACAAAAAAAGCGTCCCCACAAAAGGTTAGCACTGAAACGTGTCTAAAATGACTAGAACTATATCTGGTGTGAATTTCAGGGTTTGGACCACATGTGATGGTTTTTGCAATGTGTGTGTGTATAACTAGTGATGTTCATAAAATTTATTATATATCTAATATTTTTGGTACTTGTAAGACCACAGGAAATTGGTGTCCCCATATTGTATGTAAGGAACTGGTGATCCCCATTATGTTAGTTTTACAAGACTGTGTGTGTGTGTACGTGTGTGTGCTACATAAATAGTCTGCAATACAACCACATCTCCAATCTGAATGACCTTCCATCAAGCTTGGTATTTTGGTGAACCATCGCAGTGGTGGCCATAATTCAACAACATTAAAGATGTGGGAGGAGCATGGAGTGAAAGGAACAAAGCTAGTGCTACTGTTAACGCTTCTGCTAATGCACAGATCTTAGTATTCTAGAGCCGACAATAGGGTTACTTTTACAATGACCAAGACAAAATGATCTACGACTGCAGATAAAATATAATACTATAGTTTAATACACATATTGGCGAATAACGCTTTATCTAGTATTACTACTATTTACATCAGTTGTTTGATAGTTCAGTAGGCAATACTACTGACTGTGGTGGGGTAGACCGGGTTTCAAATCTCAGAAGACACTTAAAACAAACCATTTCACCAATGCTAATTTTAGTTTATTTTTTCTACCACTGGAACCTCTCAGCTTTCTCATTGTTTGAACACACACACACACACACACACACACACACACACACATACACAAACACACAGTTGGTATGTCATAGCACTTATTGAACTACCAGCTGCAGGTACTGCTTGACTTTGTCAAACTGATATTGTTTCTTCATATTAGGTAAAATTAAGTCTGGATGCTTAACTCCAGTTTAGGATAGGAGTTTGCATAATACAGCCTTTTACTGTGTCTTAGTGATAGTGTATTTCAACATATAGTGTTGTAATATAAGATGAGTTGGAGGGGAAGGGCTAAGGGCGAAGGCTGTTTGTTCCTCGAAACGGACACTTTGTGGGACCACACTTAAAAACATACGTGTATGAGAAATCATCCATAATTATGTTTGAGTCATTGGCAAAATGGAGGCAAAAAAACTGCAGCAGTGACGAAAGAAACAAACAAATTTTCTTTGTAAACAGCTTAATCATTTCAGTGTCTGTTTAATGCTATTTCAGTGTGTTATACATCACTTTTCTATTGATTAAAGTTGATAACCACAAAAAGATCTCCAAAGCCCATGGAACAGAGGTGGCTACGGCTGGTGACGGTATGAGGAATTCTATCAGAAACAAAGTTATCGCAACGGTTTATATCAGCATCGATGACAGCTGATGACGTAACAGGTCTGGAAGGGTTGGACCATTTCAGAGAGAATGTTTGAACCACTACCCGTTGTATCTCAAGGGGTAGCACCAAGTGTAAGGGACAAGGGTGAGGGGCAAGCGGTGAATTGTGACTGGACCTTTTTTCCCTGTTATTTCCATCAGATCTTCACAATTTCAATTTCATGCAGGTCAGTACATCCCATCATCATCATTTATGTGTCATGTTTAGCAGGCATCTGATATCAGCATATTTTTCTCACCTGCAAATTGGTCAGAAATTCAGAACCAATGGTTTAGTTGAATTAGTTCCTCTTCTTATAGGACCAGATACCCACTGACTGATCTGGGGTTTCACACCTCAAATTTGTAATAGGGAACATATGAAGAGCTATTTTCCAAAATGCTACAAAAGCCATTTAATTACAATTTTTTATTTTATTTTATTTTTTACAATCTCATTTTAAGATAGCATCAGGAAAGTTGGAACTAGGTTAATGTTATCTGGTATTTCCATAACAATTTTAAACATTTTAACAGATTTCAGTGATATTGACAAAGAAAGACAATAAAAACACTTAATTTTTGAAAATGGATATATAGCGTTTTGGAAAAGAGCTCTTCATATAAAAGCACCATATATGTCGTATCTAATCTTTACTGTTTAGAGTTTTTCTTTTTCTCTTTTCACATCCAGACTTTTCCGGTTTGATTGTTTTAAAACCTGGTCAGTCAGTAGTTTTGATTCTGATATTTAGTCTTGGTAATGGGAGGTAATGAAGACAAAACAAGCACTGCTGGCTTTTAATTAGGTAAACAAGTAAAGCTTCCAAAAAAAAAAAAAATTGTGAATGAATGAATAAACAAATGGCTGCAAAACTGGTCTGACCGAACAAAATCAAAGCTCACTTGCACCTGCACTCGTGTTGTAGATCAGTGAGTGTGTGTTGTGTTGACAAGTGCACACACTGACACACTTGTGCGCTTAGGGTCATACAACCCCTTTTAACAATTTGCAGGCTGCACTATACGCTGCCTCCTGCCAAATTGCCATAGATCTCACTTCTCAAACACACACAAATTCCACCTCTCAGGGCGTTCCCATGACAACCACTGCAATTTGTCCAGGCTCTTTAAATTACCCGTTCTTCCTTCTTTTTCTGTCTTTGGGAATCATTCCACCACAAACTTAGATGTTTTATTTTGCAGGCTGCAGGGGCTACTATCTGACTAGAATATTGAGTAGAACACAGAGCAAGCACCACAGAGATGCAGCATTAATGTCACTAAAACCACCTTCAAATATAAATAAATATGCAGCAGCGATGCAGATGAGGCTGGACCACAGTTGAAGGGTTTTGTTGTGGGCTTGTAGAAGTCTTAGTATCTGACATTCTAATGGATTCTACACAGAAGAGTTAACTATAACCTCCAAGGTAAAAAGTACAATTAATTAAAAAGGCCAAAAAACCAAACAAACCGTGTAAAAATAGTATGTTTAAACTAAAATGTCAGACTTAATAAGAAATGAAATTAAAAATTTTGTGTCTCTGGACCTGATTTGGACCAAATTTGGCACTTCAAGATGAAACCTCAACCTCAAAGATCCCCACATTACATCCATGTTAAGAGTTCCCCATTTTGAAGTGTTTCATGTTACATAATCAAATCCAAACTGTCAAATTCCTTTGGTCTTTTCCCAACCTCTTATGGCATTGGGAGCACTGTTACCATCCATCTTTAACATAAATTGGGCCTCAATCACAAATCTGTTCTTAGTTCTGCATACAATCGTTATCTAGGATTCATCAATAATTTCTTACATAAATTTGTTCTTACTCTTTTAACAGATTTAGAAGTGCCTCAGATCATGCATACCCACAAATGAGGATGGCCAAACTGACATAGAAAATGCAAACATATACCTTTGAGTACAAGCAGAGCATATGAAAAAACATTCATTATGAAGAGATTTAATTAACATTTTTAAATATATGTAAATATATATTGGCCAAATATCTTAAACAACCATGAAACTGACACTTTCAAACTCATCATTGTGAGAATTCAAATTTTCAACAATAACAAAAGTCCTAGTTTACGAAGGACATTTGCTTGTGTTCTCTCATCCTGTGAACTTAGAGGCCTTGTCTTTTATGTCAAAGTACTTTTTTTTCAATTTCTGTGGTTGTAAAGTTCCCTTGTTTTTTGCCATTTAGTGCCATCGCTTCTAACAAACTGTGAAACACAACTTTGCTCCTCATGTAATCAACTTCCTTCTTTTACAAATGAACTCTAGGCAAGCAGCTTCCTTATATGGAGAAATTGGGCATGGTAGTATGCTATTCATAAATTGCAAACATGCACTTGTCAGTGAATGAATGAATGAATCACACATATGCAAGGTGGTGAGAATAAACTTGTGCACAGGTGTTATGAGTCCCACGGTGACTTATTTTGAGCAAAGTAAGAATATTTCCACACATGTTACTGAATGAAGCCCATTGTCTTCTAAAGCAACGGTCACACATTTGGAGCAATTTATCTGAAAACTTCAACTAATCAGGATGCAACCCACTGACAGGCCTTTAAATGTTTGTATCCGTACAATATTCTGTGAATATTTGTACTTGAAAGGCAAAAGTAGAAACATACTGTTAAAAGTTTGTTTTCTAATCATTTCTTTTAATGACACATTGACTTGCAGAAATAGTGTTAACCTCCCAAAATGTACAAAAAAATGCACAGTCTAATTACAAACAAAGTGATGTCAAACAGTTACCATGTTAGTCTATAAAACAGGAACACAAGGAATGACTTTTACTAGATATCATCATAACAATGTCCAAAAACTACAGTATATCCTTAACTTTACTATCACAGTGAATTTTAAGTTAAACAGTATTAGTTGGTCAAGGTTTCTAAAACAATATACTACAACCAAAAAAGAAAACATGCTCTATTAACACAGACCAAAGTTAAATATCATGACTTTGTCTTCTGTGAAGTGGATGCTCAGTGTGGTTGGTGGAGACATTTATATGAAATGAAGCTCTCATTTACTAGTGAAAGGTTCAGTTTGATTGTGCTGTCATTTAGACCCTCACTGAAAAGTGTACAGCCCATAAACATCTTATTTTAATCATGTTTTATAATTACTCTGGTTCCTTCTAACCTTGATGGTTAGAGTTAGAATGTGCTCACTTTCTTTAAAGTGAACATATTCTGATTGATCTCTGAGCTGTGATTGTTTCAAACAATGATTTGAAAAGTCAAATTCCTGAAATTTGTCCAAGACGTTGATGAATTTATAAGGTCTTTGCTAGTGCTTACAAGAGGTTTTTCACTGGAGTGTGTTTTGTGATCAGGGTCAGTCATTTAAAAATGTTTATTTATTCATTTAACTTTTATTTAACCAGGTAAGTTAGTTGAGAACTGATTTTCATTTCCAATAATGACCAGGCCAAGAGGCAGCACACACCTTTGTTAAGTGTTGCACACTGTTCCTGCTGTAGAAGAGCAGAAGTGAGGCTTTAGTGTACGGAAGAGATAGTTTTCAGCTTAGAAACAGTTCCCACCACAGCCAGGTCATGTGCTTCCATCTGAAACTGTCCCCTTCTTTTCACACTGACTGAGATGTGCCAAACACTTTTTTTTTAAGATTAGCATTTAAAGGGTCAATGTGTAAAATTTGTGCACTTCAATTAAGTCTTATTATGGTAGAAGCCAGTGATGAGTTCACTCCATTTTCAGTAATAGTCTGATTCTTTTACTTATTCTGCCTTAACATGTGTGTATAAGGTTTGCGCATGTTTATCTGTTGAGTAGTTTGTTGATGTTAGCTAATATCAACATTTTGAAAATAGTAATTGCACACAATCTTTGCTGCCACTGTACAAGAGCAGAAGAAAGGTACTAGAGAACATATGTGCAAACTTCAATTTCTGGTGGGGAAAAAAGTCAACCATAGGCCTCTACAAAATGTTCAGTGCACATGTTTCCATCATACATGGAGGCAACTGAAGCAGACGTTGGTTTAGACATCAAATTAAAATAGTCAGCGAATTAACAGCTCAAAGCACAAAACAGAGTCCAGTGCTCACTTCCTAGTCTTACATATGAACCTTAAAGTCACCGCTCAGAAATACAATGCACATTTCCTAATTTTCCCCCATCCACCTCAAACAATGTTCTTTAACCTTGACTCTAAGAAACATTTAAAGTCAAAAATACTGATTGTTCTTTGAACTATGAGTTATTATTTCAAACATATTTTTGCAAGATAAGCTGCCTGAAATTTCAATTTAAAGACTCAATATATAGGATTTGTGTATGTTCATGTAATTACACACATATTATGTAAAGTGTTGTAGTCTGTGTTGTACCTATTGTTGACATTAGCTGCCTCAGGTTTTAAGCTAATTGCACATGAGCATGCACAGATCTTACTGATGAACCTTTAAACCCACATTTACATGAATCATCCGTTGGAAATGATGTGAAATGTGAAAGTGTAGATGTTTTTTACCCATCAGCCCTCAAAAAACCTGACAAAGAATGAACAAACGGAGTGCCATCCCTGGCTGCAGTAGCTCTGCACAGGCTCCATGTCATTCACCACCCCCTCCTCATCAAAACCAGTCCTCTCTTCTCTCTTCTTCTTCTCTTCTTCCTCATCTTCTTCCTTCTTCTTCCTGTCTGATTTCCCTCCATCAGAGTTCTTCCTGGCTGCCACCCCCTTCTTTTTCCCTGCCTTTTTCTCATCATCTGCACTGTGTTGTGCTAGCTTCATGTGGGCTTCAGCGGGGGCCTTCTTGCAGGTCTTGGCCTTGAGGACTTTCTCTCCTTCACAGGCGTTCTGCCTCTTCTTCAGTTTCCCCACCAGCTGCTTCCAGTACTGACTGGATTTAACCCCATAGGCCTGGCAAAGGTCTGGCTTGCCAGCGTAGCGGCACCAGTACCTGGAAGGAAAGGAGGGAGAACAAGATAAAGAAGAGGCTTGAATAAAGAGGTCAGAGTGTCCAGATAAAGCAAGACATACAAGACACCATCCTATGAAAATTCATGTCTTTCTCATTTATTTTATTCATCTGTGCTTTCCATGTAGATTTCATGATGCCCATACATTTGTTGAGCTAGAGAACAACCACTAATTAAATGCACTTCATACAGTATCGCATGGCAAATATTAACATTTAGATTATACTGACCAAATTTTAAGTTAATTCTCTGGGAATAATTTGAAGAGATGCAAGCTTTGTAATGGGGTAAAAGGGGAAATTTCACACAAATTTACAATTTTACACCCTTCACACAACAGTCACTGTTTAGATGATGTTTCATAATAAGGGTCTTACGCATAAACTAATGCTTTTTAGATTACATTTGCTGGAATTTCTTCATATGCAATGTTCATAAACGGCAGTAATGGGGGGACATTTGCTTAGTCAATCCTTGGTTACGTTATAGGTCTGCAACAAAAATATTACATCAGGGGTCTTCAATCCTGGTTCATGTTCCTGCATGTTTTAGATGTTTCCCTCTTCCAGCACACCTGATGGTTCTTATCAGGTGTCAGCAGACCTTGATGATAGACGTATCAGGGATACATCAAAAGCATGCAGGATACTGGCCTTCAAGGACCAGGATTGGGCACATGTAGGGGATATGTCAGTGATTTTATAGATGTAACTTTTTAAGTTTTATATGGACTATGTTGACCCCTTTTCACCAAAACAACACCATTCACAAAAGCATTTTCATAATGTTTCATCATAGCAGTTCAACCCAGCAACAGTTGACACTGAAGCGGTTCCTTGGTTTAATTCTCTTGGATTTTATATAGAAGAGGATCAATGGTCATCTGGCCTTAATTCAAATCACCTCTGCTGCTCTGCCGTTGTCTCGATGGTGCAGTTCACCATCAGGCTCACCAGGCCTTCACCAGATGTTTGCCAGATACAGCGGTGCCCATCCTTGGTGCTCAGTTCTCCAGACCCAGGGACTGAACGGTTCCGGGGTCTCTTGGCTGGTAGTGGTGATGGTGGGGGCTGCCGGGGTTTTTCAGGTTTTCCCTGACCAGATTGTCGCTTGGCCTCGGCAAAGGAGGAGAAGCAGAGGAGGAGGAAGAGGAAGCTGAAGGGCAGGATGGTCATTGTCACTGTATGGAGACAAGTTTCATGTGTTCAGACATTTGACAAAGGCTACGAGTAAAAGTAGAAAAAGAAATAGGAATGACTTGTTTCCTTGAAGGTTAACTCACTTCTGTATCCACAAGCATTTTACTCATCCTAACACGCTCACACTACCTAGTTTTACTGTTGGTACATTAGTAGTAGAGACCCACCATTGAGGGTTAGAGTTAGGGTCTCAGACCAGCTCCATATTTTTATCAGTATTTTCGTCAGGGGCACCAGTAGGAGAATTAACAAGTACCTGTCTTTAATAGTAGAAAAACCTGGATGACCTGCAGGAAGCCCGTACATCATAGACACAAGAGGTAAACTCCAGAAACACAACATTCTGACTGAGGATTGTACAGGACCCTCATAACTGTCAGGTGGAAGTGTAAACGGGACCACCCAGGTTGGATGGATGTTGTATAATTTGTTCCTGGGTTATTCAGACCCCGTTCAGACCAGGTATTAAGATCCATCTTAGTCAATTCAATGACGTGTTCAGATTCAATGCAATGTCTGAACACAATGACAATGTCTTTGATGACCACGTCCTTTCTGATCACTTGGGGCACATGTGGAGGTGGTGTGGCACACAATTGCCCCATTTTCCAGGAATCTGAACAGGTATGAGCCAAGGGACAAACTGAAGAACTGAATCCTCTGCTGATGTGCTCTGTATACCTACTGATGATGTTGTACTTAATATCAACATGATATATGATGTTAAAACTCACTAAGCTAAATCCACTTTAATGTTACCATGCAATGCAATCAACACTTGCTTAGGGTGAATGTTTGACCCTGAGACCAGATGCCGCCCCAACATTACACAGACTCCATTTTGTCCTTTGACATGCTATGCTGTATTGCACTTACCCTGAAAACATATACATTCCCCAGGAACTAAATGGATTCACTTCACTGCAAAGTACCACTCATCCAGAGTCAGGATGTTATTGTCATGAATGATCAATGACCCTATGTCTACCTCGCATCACACCATTGTCAAAAACTGTATAAAAACTCTCTGTGTCCATGTGACAGGGTTCTATTCGACTCTGCTCTTCTTTCTCTATCTCTCACATCTTCTCATCCATCGACTTCTCTCTTTCGAGTTGACCCCTCAGCTGAGAATTTATTTTTATTCTTTCATTAATGATTACCTTGTGTTTGATTACATTTAACTCAGCGTATTTTTCCTGTCTACCTCAAATAAAACAACACGAAACTATCATGTTGTAGAAGTATTTTAAAGATGTCTAAAATGTTCACAAAGCCCACAAACATGTTGCCTAAGACACTTGATTGATGCTAGCTCTTACATTTATTTATTGTTTTCTCTGTGAGGAAATAGAATGTCTACATTTCACAGATCTGGTGGAAATCCCTAAACAAATTTGAATACATACTCATCGATTCAGTCATCACTAGAGAATATGCCATGCAAGTCAGGCAAAAAGAAGTAGAATGGTCAAAGTTGTCATAATGATATTTAAGGTGAGTTGAATGATTCAGTGTCTCTTCACACACTGACACAGAAAACACTGTTGGTTGCCATCCAGCAGCTCAGTGAATTAAATTTTAACGAGAAACTACAAACCCAATCTGTTCAACTTGAAATCAATGTACGAGCTCTTTTCTGAAATAGATGAGCTTCTTTATTTAAATGCCTGAGGCCCCTTATGGCATCAATTTTACAGAGGATAGTGTAAGGCCTTAGAGGTCCAAAATTGAGAGCATGGGCCAAATATCATGGTTAAACAAGGACAAATCTTAATAGGAGGTAGCTGGAGTAAGACCACATGGAAGCGATGGTTTCAGCTGGGTTCAGTCTCTACAGAATGGTTCGGTTACAGTCTGAACATGACCACAGTGATAGAAACAGATAACTACAGTTTTCCACCGCTCTCGGTATGATACACTGTGATGTCACAAACATTAGCATAAAGCAGCGCAGCTCTGTGGAGAAGGTGCTCCTGCCAGACGTAAACAGACACTTGGCTAATAATCTTAATGAGCTTCATCCCTTTGGTCAACTGATGGAGAAACCAGTGGAGAGAAGGAGCATTTGGACTGAAGACAAGATAGGATGCTTCATTGGCATTTGGGAAAATTATATATGGAAATGCTCAATAACAATAGAATAGAATTATATAGTTGAAGAACATATAAAAACTAAGCATTATAAAAATTATAATGCAATATGTTATAATCATGATAACTATGTTTTCTAATTAGAATGTAATATAATAGTTATATAACAGTTATGTTTCCAGTATTTTGCTGTTGTGTGTGGAAGTTGTGTGACTTATTGACATTTGAAGGTTACAGGCTTTAAGGGGTAGAAAATACAGACAGAGGGTCATAGGTAGGTTAGCTTAGATTTTAGGAGTGTGGAATGTTTATTGTTTTATTGTATTATTAGTCGTAAAGAAAAGATGGTAAGGTCTGTGTGGCTAGGACAACTGTGGTGGGGGTGATACGTGAAGGGATTGGCTGTGGTTAGGATGACGAAGGCAACACCCCAAGTAAAGGGTATAAAGGAGTAGGAAAACGTTAACTCTGGGCTCCTGAGGAAGGGGAGTCAAACAGATGGGGCTTGTGCTTGGAGACTTTATGTCTGTGGGCCTGGAAATCTGATTCTCTGTAACCTAGGGAGACAGATCTGTGCGAGATTGATTCATGCTCATTAAATGTTTGATTCATTGTTATTCTTAAATCCTGTTTCAGGTCTGTTTTATGGTCAAGGTTATAACCAATGTAGCGAATGGTGGGGGTAGAGAATTGGAGTCAGATTTGGATGTAGAATCCAAACACTCCCTGAATCGAAACAAAAGTCAGGTGCAAGAACACCCTTAGTCTAAGCCTTAAGGTAAACAAGAAACACACTCGAAACTATTTTTTTTTTTTTTTTAATGTTTATGTTTAAACCTGTTCTACTGCTTCAGAACAGATCCTAAACACAAGGCACAATCAATCTTTAATTATTTCCTTTAAGGCAAATGGGTCAGTGCAGCATCAACCACAACGGGTAGGTACAGTGGGTTATTAGCACTTCCACTTTATAAAACTGTTCTGGGTTCCATTCTCATCCTTTCTGCGTTGGGTTTAACTGCTCCTCTGGGTCCATCAGTTTCCATTAAGAACAGGTACACATAGGTTAATTCTCCGGTCAGTGCGCCTCATACAACACACTACTCTTAATGTGTGCTAATGCTAATGCTACATTCTGTGTGTTGGGTAAAATGCAGACAGAATTTGAAGAATAATAAAGGATAATAAAGGATGCTAAAGCAAATTCATTTGTAACTTAAATTATCCAAATGATAAATAAGCTACTTCTGAATGAAACATTCTCATGAGTTTTGCAGATGATTCCTCTGCATCAGTAACCCCCAGAGGATCAGTGTATTGGGAAGTGACATGAGGGTTAAATGTAAAAAGGGGGAAAAAAGGACAAAGGCCAGCAGAGAATGGAGGGTTAGTGTCAGTCAGCAGCTTATTTAAAACCAGTCAAGCGTCAGAAATACTCCCCCAAGAAGAGGGCAGACCGGACATGTAACTGTCAACCAACAAGCAGGGGAGGGGCTACAGTCTTTCATATCCACATAAACATATCTAAAAAAAAAAAAAAAAAAGTAAAATAACATTCCTTTAAACCTGAGAATTTTTTATATCAATACATTTTATTACATTCTGTTTTTATTTTTCAAAGGTCATATAAAGGTTCAGTCTGTAAGGTTTGCACACGGTGTCCATGTTATTGTAGGAGCAGGTCGTTTGTCATTTGTTGATGTTTTGTCTTAAACACTGTTGTGGCTGTAGAAGTGTTTCTCAACAGGGGCAGTACCACACCCCAGCGGGCATTAGGACACCGTTGGGGGGCATTTGGAATGAGAAAGCTGAGAGGGGTGCATAAGTATCAATATGAAGCAGTACATTGTGTCCAACTCTGTCAACAACCCCCCAATGATGGACATGACGGGGAGGATATGATGAGGTAAGGGGGCTGTTACCTACGGGGGGGTGGGGGTGGGACCAAAACTGGGCTCCCAGGACTCTGTCGGGTGTAAGTCAGTGTGAATGTACTACACTGATGATGGGGATGAAATCATGTCAACAACCTTAACAGCAGAAACCTGAAGCAGAACGTGGAGGATGGACGTCTGCCTTGAACAGCTGTTAGCTGTAGCAGATGAATTAACATCTAACAGTTTTACCAAAGTAGCAGGTCATCATAAATTGCATGACAGACATTTTTTCATACTTTGCTACAACAACAAAAGCACTTGAACACCACATAGTTGTGATTTCAAATTCATAGGTGTAAAGGATCATGAAGGCAGCATTAGTGCATATGATTGATTCTACTTGTCTAAAACTAACAATCACACAAAGACATTTTTGTTTTTAAGTAAATTAACATGTAAAATGTTTATATGGTTTAAGGTTCACTCCCTTTATTATCCCTGTAGACATAAGATTTTTAACCCATCCAAATACCACAGTAGTTAGCATTAGCACATAGCACACAATACAAACAGGGAGTTTCCACTGAAGGCCAACTCCAGATCTAACACCTGGGTCCACAGCTGACCAGTAAAGGATTCAGGTGGAGTTTTCAGAGAAACCTACACTCACTCCTGAGTTCTTCTGTTCTTCTTGCTCCTCGACACCAATGGAACACAAACCACTGTTAGCAAGGCTAGATAAACAGTGACAAAACGAACCCGTTCTCAACTTAAAATTAATGCAAATACAAAAAGAAATACTCTTCTTAAATATTAGTTTTAGCAGTTCTTTTGGTTAAGTGAACGTCACTGATTCACACTTTCATCCTTGCATTAGCCTGATCTCCAGATACTGCATTTTTCAGCTTTATCTTTTATCACAAATGAGGATAAAGGTTCCTGGAGCTCAAACTTCAGCTGTAGAGAAAGTAAACTTAGACAACCACATCATTAGGTTGTCAGTGTACTTAAAGGGAAATGGGATCCCACTGTGATCTAAGTCAATTAAAGCTCAACATCTTGTCCTGTTGTTTATCAGCTGACTGACAAGTACAAGTGCTCTCACACAAGCAGGCAGATAAAGAAAATGACACAAACAACCTTTTTCATCTCTAAATTACAGTTACAGCTTTTCTACCAAGAAACTGAAAAGTTTTGTAACCTTAGCCATGTTTTTTTTTTTTGTTTTTTTTTTAAGAGCTGCTCTGCAGTTTAGTTTGGTCTTGTACATTCAGAGTCATATATTTTACTGAGAAATGTGTTGGACTTAACAAAACATTCTAGACCTCTAAAAAAAAGTCTATTAGATATCACTTGGCAGCTTTCTGTCCTAATGCACTGCAAAACATCAACATTTCTGTGCATTTCCATGAAGGGACATGGATGTAATCCTTTTGAAAAGTACTGACGCTGGAGTTGGTTCCAAAACATTGTCTCACATAGACTGAGACGTGAACTTCTCTCTAAAAACATTAAGTCAAATACTAATCTTTTTTTTTTTTTTTTACTTTCCAGGACTTATTGTGAGTCTCACATGTTTTATTTAAGTAGCATTCAGACCACACTGCTTGTGACATTTTTCTTTTGTGGATTCTAAAGTTTTCATGTCCATACACCTATTGTTTCAAGAAATATCCAGGTCCAGGTGGAAATGGGAAAATTGGATTCAAACAGTGCAATATGTAATGTATGCCATATCTATATGTGGTGCTGTACACTAACACAGCCTATGACAGGATACTTTCAAATCACAGAAAAATTGCACGGAGCATGTGCATGAAACTACATTTGGCGTTTTTGTCTTGTGGTCATGTGGTACTATGGCATTGTTTCCAAAAAGTGTTTTTTCCTATTCATACACCAATGTCAGGGCATCTGCTCTACGACCTGTTCTCCAAAAGTATCCTTTCAAGGATCTGACAACACCGGTGTCGACAAAACCAAACCATGTAAAACTTTTGTGGATTGACATAATTTCATTGTTGTTGTGTTAGAGCAGTGGTTCTCAAAGTGCTGCCCGGGGGGCAATGGCAACCCTCTGAAACATTTCTGACGGCCCTCAGTAACCAAGAAATAAATTAATGGGCTGATGAACTTACACCTGTAAATGACACTAAACAACTTAATATC
>JAPSES010001589.1:0-14859 GCA_029822895.1 Maxillicosta whitleyi
ATCAGAGAATGTTATCTTAGTTGATTTGGTAACAATTGTATCCATTAAATGAATATTTAAAAATTATATCAAATATGTAAGTAATAACACATGTCCAGTAAAGTGTAGGGGGCCTAGTAGTGACGTTTTTCACATATATTTTTTTTTTTGGGCAGGTGCTCATAGATCCACCCCTGATTATGTTGACATGGATGTTCAGTCCAACAATAAAATAAAATTAGACCACATCAGTGTCAGACATGCATAATGCATTTTCACTGCCAATATATTTATGGGGAACTGGATGGAGCATATTGGACCGTTTATCTGCAATTTACTTGGCACAAAACTCTTGTTATTACATTGGCATCTAGAGCCCATTATTAGTTGTGGTTTTCATAGCAGTTCTTCTTAAATTAAACATTCACACATCTAAGTTGAAGTGTTTTGAATTTCCATTCTTAGTATGCCTCTGATGTAAAAACAAATTTAACACTGAGGTATAATTTTTTTTTTTTTCATGTTGCAGATTTAATCTGAAACAAGTGGAGGACTAAGTGAATGCACAGGGAGTCACACAGAAACCACATGTGGTTGTTTGTAACCCTGTGTCTCTGAGGCTGAGGTTACCCAAGTGCATGGTTCAGCCTGATATGAATTATGTAATGAATTATGGTGTTGTCTTCCTTGTGCTCATTGCCTCTAATAGATGATACATTTCTTTCCAAGTTGGCATCACCCTGAATGAAAAATATCTGGATTCACTTTAGTGTCTATTGTTGCAATTTTAATTGGAAAGATATTTTTAAGTTACAGTAAAGCTCAGTGGGTTCATTCTATTTAGCATCTTGCCTAAGGACAAAACAGACATTGAAAAATAGCTAAAATGTGTACAAAAATAAAAAGGTTCAAATGATTATAGGTCATATATTGCAGTAGATTGAGTTGTATTATGTAAAGTGTCTGCGAAACATAAATATAAAGTTGTATTGTTGAAGTATCAGGTCTTTTGCGTGCTCAGTCAGCTCAGGTCAAAGTCTGGTTATTGGCTTACTGCTGTAGAGTTTAAGGTGTGGCTCTGTGACTTTGCCTCTCATCCACCTGTTACAGTGAACATGCTCCCTGTTCACCAGAAAGCATACTGCCATTTGCTTACGCTTTGAATACCCATTCTGCGGTCATTCCTCTTTTTGTTTTGTAGGTTGGACTTCCCATGTTTACAGCCAGACATTTCTTAATCACAGGATTAGTTATGACAAACTCATTGGATAGAGCCTGACTCAGCTGGGCCCCTGCATCCACCTCAATGCTAAAACCAAGCAAGCATCCGGACAAACAAACACATTAAAGGTTCCTCAGCTCTGTGGTACATCACATATTATTATAGAAATGATAAGTGGTTGTTCAGGCACTTGGCTATCACATCCATTACTGCATGACTGTAAGAAACCACTAGGCAAAGAAATGAAAACTGTCAGACATTGTACATTTGTACAAGTTTTAATATATTGTAGATTGAGTTGTGTACATTGATCAGCTGTATTATTCTGGTCACTGACAGGAGAAGTGGTAATAATATTGATTATTTCATGACAATGGTACCTTTCACAGGGATGGACATATTAAGCAGCAAGTGAACATTTACTCCTTAAAGCTAATGTGTTGTAAGCACAAAATGAGCAATGTAAGCAACTGATGGATTTTGACCAGGTCTGTGTTGTAACTTTGTGATGACTGGATCAGAACATCTCCACAACTGCAGGTCTTGTTGGGTGTTCCTGGTCTGCAGTGGTCGGTACCAACCAAAAATGGACTAACAAAGGACATCCCAATCTCAGGAAGACTGATCATCTATGGGAGGTGTTGGACAAATAAATGTGGTCCACCTGTCTACATTTAGGACTTCAGAGATCTGCTGCTAACGTCTTGGTCCAGACACCACAGCACACTTTTGGCGCTTTTTTTTGGCGGAAGTAAGACAGTGAATAGCGAAACATTAATCCACATGATGACAGAACAAAACTACACCATAGGCGGTCACGTAGATTCAGTCTTAGGTGGCGGACGGATGTAAAAATCCAGACGAAAAAATACGCAACGAGCGAGTTTTCGGCGACTTTCTGAGCAGACGACACGGAAGTAACGCGCCATGTAGGAGTAATGAGTTGAGCCAAGACGAGCTGGTCCCATGTAGGTGGAAAAGCATACAGAGTAGAGTCGAGTAGAGTGGAGCCGGTACATGTAGTGGAAAAGCGCCATTTTAGTGGTCTGCTGGAGTCAAGGCCTCAGGTCAGAGCTGTTCTAGAAAAAAGGGGAACCTACACAATATTAGACAGGTGGTGATAATGTTACACATCTAAAGATGCTTGATAGGTTGAGATCAGGTTATTGTTATTTAGATACTTTTGGTAGGTACAAACCAAACAACATCTGGAGATCCTTTGACCCAATGATTTGTTCATCACAATTTCTTTGTCAAATTTGCTCAGATCCATACTCTTGCCTGTTTTGATGTTTCCAACACATCAACTTGAAGATCTAATTATTCACTTGCTGTTGGATATATCCCACCCACTTATAATCAAAGTTATTACCACTTTGCATGTCAGTGGTCAAAGTGTTATGGCTGATCGGTGTATGCTTTGCTGGTAAGTTGTACATTGTTGCGCAGAAGGTCTTGCACATTTTTTGAATTTCTTATTTCTGTTCAACACTGTACGGGCTAAAATCTCCTCTGCAAAGCTCATTGTATTTAAAATGTTCATTGAATTTTTCAGTGAATTGTTGCATCTGATATAATCAACCTTTCCTGAATGAGGTTCTTGTAGAAAATCAATTCCAAGTGCCTGATTGCAGTCATCAGCTGATACCGTTTCCAATGACATTAAAGTTTTTAACTCATTACTAGTCCTCTGTTGCTCCGCTCACTTTTGTGTGTTTTTGTTGCAAACTTACGTTGCAGGAATGGATGTGTTCACCGATGTAATGAAGATAAAACAATATGTTCAGTGTCAATAAAAAAACAAGCCAAAGTAAATACAGAAAGCACTGCTATTGTGTGCACTTTCCATGACATTCATATCTTATTCCACCTTATTCTGAAGTGCACTATTTTTGTTACAATCTACCTGATCTGTTCCCAGTTAGTCTGTTATTTAAGTCTAAAATCACGTTTTATGTCCAAAAACCCATATTTACAATAATTTTACAATCATGACAGTAACAGTCATACTTAAAAACATGGAGTTTGACTTTAACCAGCAGATTGTTACAGATGTGGAATTGGAACCATATGGCAACATTGCAACTGATAACTAATATTAAAAAAAAAAATTGACTTCTTGAGTTTTAGACTTGTGGTGACTGCTGATTATTAATGAGTAGTGGCCTGAAAAAATGTTCATTACATTGATATTAAAGATTGCCAACTAAACCAAAGTTCCAAACTATCAGTTTAAGGTTATGTTTTATGTGTTATATATGTAAACTAGTGCATTGATGCGTGGGAATCCATGGGTTCTAGAAGCAGTGAAGTTGATAAAATGGGGTGGCTGAGCTAAATGTATTAGAAATATGATGGCCCTCATTTTGTTTTGTATTGACATCAATATGTTCCATAGACTTTTACAGAGGACTGAACATCATGGTCTATTGCGATTCACTGCTGTTCTGTATCTGGACCTGCTGAACTCCAGTCCATGTGATCTGAGTCTGTGCAGAATGGTCTGTCAAGGCAGCATAAGACTTTTGCACAGGACTGAACATGACTGTTTATTGAATTTTACTATTCCTGGTGGCATGTGAAGGCATCATAAAACTTTTACAAAGGACTGAACAGGACTGTTCATTATTTAGACTCACTACCGTCCTGTCTATGGATCTGCTGAACTCCAGTCCATCTGATTGGAGTCTGGCAGAATAGTCTGTCATCGTATTATGATGAGGGGGAGTGGTCCACAAGGGGAAGTTAATGGACTGGGTCTGACCGGGAACCAGTGGAGTGGAGCAGGGCTACAGTGAGAACCAGACCAACCTTTTTACCGTGTGGTCAAAGCCAGACCTGGTTCTCCATTGGTGGTACCCGAATCAGTTCCTGCACTGAAAAATGTATCTTATCTACCATTAGTCGATATTGCAAGAATAAAATGAAATTGATCAAATTGAATTTTTTTTAAATTCCTTTTCCTGTGGGTTAAGTAGAATATTCGTTAAAGCTGTAAGACATTTAACTCACTCAGTCAATGTCAAAGGTTGCATTTTTATTAAATGATGATGCAGCAGTCACCTTCAAATGAAATATAAGCTAATGAAGTAACAATCTAATTTTAATAATAGATTAGTTTTTAACAGCGCTTTTCAAGTCACCCAAAGTACTTTACATTATCAGTCATTTGCTCTCACATTCTCCCTCTGGTGGTGGTAAGCTGTGTTGGTAGCCATAACTGCCCTGGGGCAGGATGATGGAGGCGTGGTTGCCAATTCTTGCCCAAGGACACAACGGACTGACTAGGATAGAGTGGGATTTGAACTGCCAACCCTTTGGTTATTGGATGACCCACTCTACCTACTGAGCTATGGCTGTCCCCAATTTTATTTGTATACAACTGTATTCTTTGACTGAAGTTGGAATTTCATAATAGAAATGTATGGTAATTATTTTAAGTCAAATAAGGTATGTCATTTTTATTTGGCCAGTGAAAAATATTTTTGGTTGGTAAAGGTCACTATCCAATGAAAACAACAGCTCCTCCACAAACACATGGCCCAACATCGGACAACTTAATGGATCAGGACAGGATTCTGCTGTTTACTTTCACCTCAAGAACCAAAGATACTCTTTCAAAGATGAGACTGTTCACATCTTGGACAGGGAAGACAGATGGATAGAGAGAGGAGTGAAAGAAACCATCTGTCAGGTTGGAATGACTGAGCCTCAACAGGGGTGGGGTCTACACCACCACCTGTCCCCAGTGCTTAATTTGTAAAAAGTCCTGGAACACAGAGCGTGAGTGAATACGGAGAGAGAAAAAAAAAGTTGGGGGTGGGGGGCGTACTAACAACGAAATCAAACTAGATATGTTAGTAGCAGCAATCGAGTCCTGACAGAGTGTAGATTCACATGTTTAATCATTTATTTCTCACACAAAGAATGACAGTAACCATTTTAGCCACCAAAGACAACGCTCAGAATAAAAGGATGGACTTCAAATGCTCTCACTCTTCACACACACAGGCAACATACACTGTAAAAAAATAAGTTATGGTTACTTGCAAAACTTGTTTCCTCACATTAGATAAATAGATGTTACTGTTCTTTTTCAAGTTATGTAAAGATGTAAGTGAACATAATGTCACTGCCTTACCTGACAGCCTCACAAGCACTTTTCATGGGCGCTTCACCAGAAAACACCCTCCGAAAAACCCGTATGTCTGCTCATTTCACTTTATCAAGGGAAAACCAACACCACTACACCCGTTTCCTGAGAATTGGCTTGGCTACGAAGCTCCGGTGAAGCACCCGTGAAAAGTGCTTGTGAGGCTCTCAGCTGTCAGTTTATTTGCTCTGACGCGCCGCAAGCTAGCAACTTTTAGCTACATTTGCTACACTCACGCAACTGATTGCTTATTAACCATGTTATTAACACACTGTTCAATACATTGTTATTATTATAATTAATTATGCTTTACTATTTTTCTTTGTGACATATGGGGATGGTGGATCAGATTAAATAGCTTCCGGAGTGCCGGGTCCCAATCAAATAGCTGCCGGATCCGACGTCGGAGGTTTGTTATGGCTCAAATTAAGCCCTGGCTATCCCCCACATACAATACTATCCTAACACTTCTGCCACGTAAATTTCACCATAGTCATAATGACACAATAACCATACACAGGCCTGAAGGTGTCCTTGGCCCTCGAGACACACAACAGACCTTGTGTGACTTCTCAAGGCATTTACATAGAGAAAGGATAAATACCCAACTGCTGCACCAACAGTCTTTAGAGCTGAGGAAGCCCTTCAGATGAGAGGTGAAACATATTCAAGCCAAGATCGAAGTACACTTGGTTTTGATTCAATTGTTCGAGGAGGAGAGGTTTCTTATGGTATTAATACATAATAACAGATGGGGTGTGTTCAAAATATCCATACGGGGATACCTCGTCACGGGCCTCTTCACGATACGCGTATCGATACAGAGGCGTCAGTATCGATATTTCACATGCAACAAACAAGTAGTTTATCGAGTTTCTGAAATGGCATCTGACTTTGCATGGTTTAAGTTTATCAAAGCCATCTTTATTTGTGCACTACAGCCAAGTTCTTAATGCAGAGTTTTACATGAACTATAGTGGAATTGTTGCTCTACAGCAAAATAAAAAAATAACATTAGGGAATACATGTGTCTGTTTTCTTTTAAAATGTTAAAAAAAAAAAAACTGTAAAAAAAAAAAATATATATATATATATGTATAGGCCTAAAATATCAGGATGCATATCACGTTGAATACCATGTATCAAAATGCACATATATTGCAATATGTATCGTATCGTGACCCCTGTATCAGGATATGTATCGTATCGCAAGGTTGTTGGCAATACCCACCCCTAATAACAGATCCTGAACTCTTCTTACATCATGATACCATTGAACCTATGGTTACTGGTTTATGTGTGCTTCATTACACATGCAGCAAACAAATAAGCTTGAAGTCTCCTTGTGTACATACGTGTGTTCCCCACACAAAAACGCAACACTAATGAGGAGTGTATGAAGCAACAGACCCCAGGTGTGGGAGTGGATCTGTTTTAAAGTAATTTAAGTGGTTGTTTACCCGCAGTCACACAGAGGAGAGCATAGAGGGAACACTGATATACACAGCAAGTTTATTAGTGTGACTTAGGTTTCCATTGATCTCTCTGAGGACTGATGTTGAGCCAAAACAGCCAAAAAATAGAAAGGGAAAACTGATGTTTGTCATCATCTCTCAGGGATGGGTGTATGTCATAAGAGAGGTTAAACTCATTAAAAAGTAACCCAAAATAAATGCCTTTTTATTTCTTAAAACTGAAAATCACTTTAAATAAAATAAAGCATCGATTAACCTATTTAAATGCCTGATTAGTTTAGGGCCCTTGATGTGAGGGCCATAGCACTGATCTGTATTCTACTTTGTTCCGCCTGTGGCCTTGGTGTCTGTGGACAGAGGGAGAGCTTTATGTGTGGCCTTGAGGTTTCTAGATTTCTAACCCCCTTATCTGTAATTCTGTGATTTTCAGACTTTTATAAAATTGTATTCATGCTTCCTCTTTTTCCTCTTTGCCCTCACGACAGGGTATTGTATTGTATTGTATTGGTTCGATGTCCATCTGTCCATCCATCCGTCCATCCCTCTGTCCGTATGTGTAAAAACTTTGTTGTAGACTGAAGGCCAGGGGTTTTCAGTTGCAGGCACATTATGTTTTGTCTTGCTATTAGTCCTTCTGGCCCGTTCAGTGGCTGGAGGGCTGAGGATTAACCAGGGCATTTTTCTTCACTTAATTTTCGATGATGGAGGGTTGGTGAAACTAACACTGCTTTCAGCCCAGGGTTATTGATTGATTCACTGTGTCCAGGCTCTACCACTTTTCCTCTTCTTTTTCTAAGACCACTGACAGGGAGAGTGGTATTCATTTTGATTATCTCATTCCAATGGCTGAGATATACACACCTTATCAAAAATTTCAGACCAGTTGAAAAATTAAATGAATGTACTGTTGGATTTTAAGGAGGTTCTAAGTAGAGATTGAAAGGGTGAGACAAAGCAAATGAGTAGTCTATGCAATTTATTGAAATCGGCAATTAAACTGGCTGTTCATTGGTCAATCAAAAGTTTAAGTCTACAGCTCAAAAATCCCAGAAAGCCTCCTACAATATAAATAAAAGCTTCAAAAAAGGACTCCGTAATGAGTAGCTCCACCCCTCTTGTTGATCACTTCCGAAATTAATTTCAGCATTCTTGATGTGTGTATTTCCAGGAGGCTAGTGAGAATATTGCTCCAAGTGGTGAAGATGGCTTCATGGAGGGCATCCGTTGTCTGTCTGTTTTTGTAAACTTCCCTTGCCATCTGTCCTCAAATGTTCTCAGTTGGATTTAGATCAGGGGAACACGCAGGATGGTCCAAAAGAGTGACTTTATTGTTCTGGAAGAAGTCTTTTTTTCAGCTTGGCATTGTGAGCTGCAGCATTGTCCTGTTTTTAAACCCAGTCCTTTCCACACAGACCAGGGCCCTCGGTCATGAGGGACACCCCCTGCAACATCTCCACATAGCCAGCTGCCATTTGTCACCCCTGCATAACCTGAAGCTCCATAGTTCCACTGAAGGAAAAAGCAGCCCAGATCATGATGGCACCCCTTCCACTGTGTCATGTAGAAAACCTCTCCAGTGGGTTCTTATTGTCAAGCCAGTGATGTTGGAATCCATCCAAACCATCAAATTTAAATTTGTTCTCATCAGAGAATAATACTTTCTTCTACCTATCAAATCAAATTTTATTTCTATAGCACCAAATCATAACAAAAGTTGACATGACACATGACACTGTACATATGGAACTTCTAGAAGCAAACACTTGTAACTGGTGACAGTGGTGAAGAAAAACTTTCTTTTAACAGGTAGAAACCTCGAGCAGAACCTGACTCCTGGAGGATGGATGTCTGCCAGTTGGGGTACGAGAGAGAGAGAGTAAAGGACAGATAGACAAAGCCTGGGGAGGGCGGTGGGTACATGGATGCAATTTGTGCACAGCTGGTGTTCATATAATGACATGTATGGAACTATATGATTGAGTCTATCACAGCTATATGCATAAATGAGAGATGATGATGATGAAGACAGGAGAGGGGCAGGACCACAGCAGCAGGTTCAGAATTGGTCCATGGAGAAACGCTTCCATATGTGAGGAGATAAAGCAGGGCTTTGTAAGGAAGGAGGAGTATTTTATAGTCAATCCTAGATTTTAACAGGGAGCCAGTGCAGAGAGGCCAGCACAGGAGAAATATGGTCTCTGATACTGGTTCTGGTCAGTACACAAGCAGCAGCGTTTTGGATTAATTTAAGGGTCTTTAACCATTTTTTGGGACTGCCTGAGAAAAGTGAGTTACAGTAGTAACTTTCAACCTTTCAATGTCGAAGGAGACTAGGATTTTGAAGATAGTTTTTGTCCCCAGTCTTTGTCTTTGTCTTTCTCTCTTGTTCTCTTCCTTTACTCTCACTCCCTTTTACCCAAACTGGCAGACGTCCATCCTCCAGGAGTCAGGGTCTGCTCCAGGTTTCTGCCTGTTTAAAGGAAGTTTTTCCTCGTCACTGTCACCATATACAAGTGTTTGCTCCTGGAAGGTTTTTGTTGGGTTTCTGTAAATTGGCCTCTGAGTCTGGTTTTTACCAGTTCCTCATGTAAAGTGTCATGAGATAACATCTGTTGTGATTTGGCACTATACAAATAAAATTTGATTTGATTTCCTTAAAGCTCTTCTTGCAAATACGTAATGATGGTTATTTTGCTCCAGTTGCCACCAGTAACAACCTCCATTTGGGTTAATGATCATTCTGTGTCTTTATAGACACCTACTCTAATCCTCCGGCTCAGCACCAGTGATATTTTTTTGCCTGCACCCAAAAACATTTGACTTGACTTTTTTCTTCTATAGCCCTCAGGATCTTTTAAGAAATTCAAAATGCCTGTGTTACTGCATCCAACCTCAGTGGAACTCAGATCAGATTTTGTCTTTTAAAGGCTGTGGTTGGTTAATGTATAGCCTAACCATACCAAAAGTGTCTAAAAAATAACCAGATCGTGACTAATCTAACTTCTGCTGTATGGAAGCATAGAATCATCACTACCCGTCTATTACTGTGTTAGTTTCCTTTTTCTCAAACAGCTCTGACCCGAGGCCTAGACCCCACAAGTCCTCTGATGGTGTGTGTGGTATCGGGACCAAGACATATAAAAACAAGCATTTTTTTGTTGAATAAGAAAGGAAGAATTTGATTTCAATTAATTAAATTAATTTGGTGCATTTCACAGTTGTAGCTGAAACTGACATCTTCAAATGTGGTTTTTACCTCAAATCACAAATAGTTGTCTATGTTTGCAAAAGAAAACGCACAAATTAAAAAAAAAATAAAAATCAGGAACAGGTAACAATAATTGATTCCAAATCATAGCCAAATATTTTTCTGTTTTGAGTGGTTGATAGTTTGAATCTTTCACCGTGGCCTTTTTGCCTCTGAAGCAGAAGAAAATTAGATTAATTATTCAACTGATTAGGAAATTATTAGCTTCACCAGCACTCATGCCTTCTGCAGAATGTCACATCTGCTGTTGGGTAAATGATTACACAGGCTTTAACGCTGATCAGTGTGATATTTCACTGAAACAGACCCACCACACTAAACAGAGCTAACGTCAGCGTTCATTGTTAACAGCTTAAATGCTCATAACAGAAATAACAGTAGATGGCGGCCGGTAATGGAAAACAGAAATCTGATTCGACTGTTATGAGTAAATCCCTGCTGTGTATCTAATGTGCAGCTTGGGCCATTAAAAGTCAGGCTGAGGAGGCTGTAAGTGGACTGTGGTTTAGTTGCCTCAGAAACAGGTTTCCTGAGCTTTTAGTCAACACTGTCTTTGTGCAGACCACATTTCAGCAGGATCTAATTAAATGCTACGTTTATCTCACTTTACCTTTCTTTAAATACAACAACAGAGCTGATCTTTGTTTGAACAGTGTTACTGTAAAGAATGTGCAGGTGGAGATTTGCATAGAAGAGCCTCATCACCTGTACTTGTAGTATTTTATTGCACAATGCCTGCGTCACAGAGTAGTGCCTTAATGCTGAATCACCGTCAAAGTAGTTTTGTCGATGTGCATTTTTACTGTTGCAAAGTGTCTCTGCTGAGCTGCTTCATTGCATTGCATTGATTCATTTCACCAGATTTATCTGAAGATAATGTTTCAGTCTCAACATATTCAGTGTGATGATGCTAAACAGAGCAGCAGCTAATCCTCACATATTGAAATTGATTTGTTTATTGTCAGCGGATTAAGTAGTTACATGAAATACTGGGTAACCAATAAATAAATGCATAAAAGTAGACAATTAAATACATGAGCATATTCCCCTGATATATGTGAGGCACACATATATCACACAGTGTGTAGACAATCACATACCCGCAGAGATAAATTACACATCATTATATGCTATTGTTTCATCATCAGTAGGTTTAGTTGTGTTTTGTGATATTATTCATTACCCATATTGGTTAAGAATGCTGGCTATGTTATTTTAAGTTCAATAACCAGCTTTATTTGGAAAAAAAAAACTGTTGGACAAAAGATTCAGGTCCTTAAGTAAATGTACCAATACAGCTTTATTCTTCCTGATGAAGCTTTTTCATCATTAAACTACATTAAAAAAAAAAAAAAAAAATCCATATTTGTAATAGTACTCAAGTCTTTGCAGTAAATGTAGTTACAGTATTAAAATGAAATATTTGATCCATGATATATAAATGTATCTGACACCATTATATTATTTATAGGGAAGCATCAGTCTTATGGAATATAACTGCTTTATCTGCTGATGGTGGATAAACATAGGATTTCTTCATAGAACTACTTGGTTAGAAGTCAACCACTGTCGGACAGTTCAGTTGATATTATAATGAATGTGGATCACTGACCATTGAACACTAATTATTCAATAAATATACAGCTGAATATCAATCCAACTAATGAACCAATGACTCCAGTTTTCTTTTTTTTTTTTTAGCTCGTGTTTTGCCTTAATGTCAGCAGTTGTACTTCAGAGGTCTAATATTAAGCCACTGTGAGAACCAAATTCTTCTGATTTCTATTGTTTATAAAAGTATGTCAGTTACCCTCCTGCTCAGACTAAAAAGAGGACTGTATCACACAAGATGGAAAAAATGGTTGGTGTTTGTGATGAACGAGGAGGACCTATCCTCTCCCTTTGACTCTTACTTTATTGTTAATCGTCCCACATTACCTCATTTGCTTTACTGAATGGGTTTTCAGATATACTGTGGACATACTGTGTTGGTCTGGAGAGAATTTAAATTTTACATGTTGATTTTCCTCGAGTGTATCAGTTGCCTGGCTAGGTTTATTTAACATTAAGATGTACTGCGATGTTGTTATGTTTGTTCTGACATAAATATAATAAAAATCTAAGTATATATATAAAAAAAAAAAGTATGTCAGTTATAAAATAGACACCAGTCAATAGGATGTTTTACAACAGATTTTATAAACAGGGACATCAGATAGCACATCATGTGATTATTGACAGGGGGGGAAAAAAAGAGAAAAACACAATGTGTTTTCTGTTTGATTTGTAAGTTTATTGAAATGAAACCAAGTGAATTTTTGAGAGGGAAAAATCCATATTTATTTAGTGGAGCTGTTAACACCTCAGACATCTGACCTGACTACACACTGCATTATGCAAGACATCAGATGACAAAAATGCTGGAAACCACTGGGTTAAGAGTGTGAATCATTTTAAAAGCTTGTTATAAAACTATTAAATCTGTCAAATGAATGTAGCATGAAATGGCAAAATGTAGAAATGACTCAGGCAGAGTATAAGTACTTAATTACTTTCTGCCATTGACCCTGCCGTGGGTGATGCTGAACAGATGGCCGTCTGTCTCCGTGTGATTATCAAGGTTTTGGGCCGGGTGCCTCTGGCAGCAAGAGGTGTAGTATCTGTTCTTGTGAGTCACGCTGTCAGAGGAGCGACGTGCACTTTGAGGGTGACGCCGCTCGCCCATAGTGTCCCATAGAAGTGAACACACGGTGGCTGTCAACACAGCAAGAACAGGGGAGTGTTGAGAGCTGCACGCAGGAGCGGTACAGTGCACTCGGCAGCCTTGGCAACCGGGTGTAGGCGTCCACTCCTGTTCCTCCCACTCACTCTTGGATAATGTCCTGGTCTGGTGGGGAGGGGGGGTGCTCGATGAAAGTCTGTGCATCTACACTACACCCCACCGCACCCTGGCCCTGCAGAAGACATCATCGCCTTCTCTTCCTCCCTAATCCCTTTTACTTTCTGTTTACCTTCTAGTGGCCTCCTTTCCATTATAATCCCGGTCTTTTATCATGGCGTTTCCCACGGCAACGCGTGAGGCCATGTCTGCTAATGTGCATGTGTGAATGGAGGCCGAGAAAGCAGTCTAAACAAAGCAGAGCCTGATCGGTGCACAAAGTTCATCCTCCCGATCAACCAGTACAAATCAGTCCATTTCTAGTACACTACCCAGACGTCAGCCACTAAATCCTGGCTCGGTATTTGTTAAAGCCCTACTAGGAAGCTGATCCCATATTAGAAGCAAGGATTCAGAATTTGCAGACATGGTATTTCTTTGGGCTCATCCAAGTTCCATATTTATAAAAGAGCAGTATCGACAGAACTTATTAATACTCTACAAGCGCAGTGAGTCCAGGTGAAGGTCAGCTGAATAAATGATTCACAGTCCGTAGGCTGCTCCTCCTCTTCAGATTTACCGTTCTGTCTCTTAAAAGCACTGTTGCATCAGGAGTCTTGTGTATCGTGTATCCGGTCATCGCATTACTTTCTCTCTCTCTCTCTCTCTCTCTCTCTCTCTCTCTGTCTGCCCTGCCAAGAAGTTGCGGCCACAGAGTATGAAGCCAGATTTCAAGCGTTTCTGGCAGAGGAGTAAAGGTCATTTCCCTATTTGCTCCAGCCCCCCCTTCAAAACATGACTCCAGATGTACACACACACACACACACACACACTAATGACACCATGGGGTAGAAGGCTGCATAACTGCACAACATCGCTGGTGAAATAAAGTTCTTGATTCCTGTATTTAGAGCACTGACTCAGAACTCTGTTATCTACACTCAAACACTTTTATTCACACTAAAAATGGGAATTCTGTTTTTGGACCGGGCACAAAAGATGCAGACTTTCTCTTTCTCTTTATGTTGATTATCTTTTAATGGACACGTGACTAATATTCTTTATTTTTTATTCTTCCAGCGCCTAGAAAAAGCTGCGACAGGAGTTCAGAATAGTTTAAATGCTCTTATCTATATGTTTTATAATGTGTCGTATACATGTACCTTCTGTGTGTGTTTTTGGACAGATCCTGTTCTGCACCCTGAACACCCACAAGATTGACATGGAAAAGCTGTTGGGGGGTCAGATTGGCCTGGAGGATTTTATCTTCGCCCACATTAAAGGAATCAAGAAAGAGGTGGAAGTGTATAAATCTGAAGACGCTCTGGGCCTCACCATCACAGACAACGGAGCCGGCTATGCTTTTATAAAGGTGAGAAGAAACGTACGCAACAGTACATTAGTTGATTAGGTGTGTAACGCTGACTGACATATGATGTGTCACTGTGAATATGCTACAAAAACACGACCCAGTGTTCTGGCGTTCTAGATTAGGGAATTCTAACTTTATTAATAATAATAATAATAATAATAATAAACTTTATTTGTATAGCACCTTTCATCCAAAAAACTGTAGCCCAAAGTGCTTCACATTGATTAAAAATTAAAATACAATTTTAAGAAATAAATAGGAAATACATTAAGATTTGATTGCACAGAATTATAAAATTACAAAAGTACAAGATAAACTGATAATACATACATTATAAAATTTCAATATTTGATTGCAGAGTTCTAAAATTACAAAAGTACAAGATAAACTGATAATACATACATTATAAAATTTCAATATTTGATTGCAGAGTTCTAAAATTACAAAAGTACAAGATAAACTGATAATACATACATTATAAAATTTCAATATTTGATTGCAGAGTTCTAAAA
>JAPSES010001621.1:1713-13563 GCA_029822895.1 Maxillicosta whitleyi
CCCTGTAGACTACATTGGACCTTATAGACCCTGTAGACTACATTGGACCTTATAGACCCTGTAGACTACATTGGACCGTATAGACCCTGTGGACCACATTGGACCTTACAGACCCTGTAGACCACATTGGACCTCAGATTGTTGACTCACTGTCCTGTTGCTGAACTGTTGCTGTGACTGTTTTGTAATGTTTGCAGAAATGACCAAAAATAGTCACTTGCCCCATAAAGGGTTAAATATGTCATGTGTCATGGTATAACTAAAGAGCTCTTTTCCAAAACGCTATAAAAGCCATTTAATTACAATTTTTAATACTATTTTTTACAATCTCATTTTAAGACAGCATCAGGAAAATTGGAACTAGGTTAATGTTATCTGTTATTTCCACAACAATTTTAAACATTATAACATAGATTTCAGTGATATTGACAGAGAAAGACAATAAAAACACTTACGTTTTGGAAAAGAGCTCTTCAACTGTTGTTATAAAGTGATACTGTATAAATACAAATTGACTGATTGATTGAATACAAACAAAGGCTGCAGTTAAAACAGTCGACAAAGAAAGGAGACCTGTGGTGAAAGAAAATCAGCACCAAACACATGAGATCAACACAACTGTTTCCAATCAGACAAAGTTTTTTATTTCAGCCAAGCTTTACTATCTTGTTTTCATGCTTAACGCATGAAGACCCAGTGCTACAAATGTGTTGGTTCCAAAATTGATTTATCGCCATTTTGCAGTTTTTCAGTGAAAATCTGGTGATTTCCCATGTACAATCGATCTATCATGTAAATGTTCATAAAAACTCAGATTAAAGGTTATTATATCCAAAACACAGAAAAGCTGACTTTTTCAGCAAATATATCAGTAACTGAATGCAAAAACCCAGTGTTTCCACCCACTGTCATTGATGCAACTCCATGCGTTTTACTAGTGAATCAATGTTGTAGAAGATGACAATGTTTCCACGGTAACTATGACACTTCTGAACGTCCAAATGGGTTAAATCTGATGACCATGAAAAGATTCTAAACTGTATTATTGACACGTATTGATAGGAATAGTGGATCAACAGGTATTAAAAAGTTAAATAAATACAGGTAGTCCTCGGGTTACGAATGACTTCCGTTCCTACGCTGTTGACGTAACCCGAATTTCAGCACAAGTTGGAATTAACCCTTTAGTACCCCTAAATCTCTAAAGAACTATCCAAATACATGTATTATACTTCATAGTAATAAAATAAAGTAAAAAATAAGATAATGTACGTACAGTATAGTACGTATGGTGGACGAAATTTCGGCGTTGTAAAGTTGAAATAACTTGAGTCGGGTACGTCATAACCCGAAAACTACCTGAATTTGGTTTTGATCGCCAGTGGCTGTTTGGCTCAGGTTAAAGCTTCAACTGTTCATATATGTTGTATATATGTAAAGTTCAGGTCTACAAACTACAGAAGGTTATTAAAGAGATGAAGCTACCAAGCAACTGCTAACTAGAAACAGCAAAAAAAAAAAATGCCATCAGATTGTAGAAAACGCAGACTTAATGACCCATTTCTGTGCAAAGGGAGTGTGCAAACCTCGTGTGAAAAAACAGAAGACTGGCCAATTTGTAAGTTTGCAGAGTGGATCACCCTGGTGGATTTCACCACTGGCACGCTGCTTCACACCTGCTGGAGCTGGTTTCACTGATGATAGTGGAAGCGAAGCGTTACAGCAGCTGCTCCGTGAACCGTCTGCATAGATTATGTGTTCACTCTACCCAAAAAGGTCTTGTTTGTTGGAGGAACAGTGGTCCTCATTAAGTTTATGTACTTCTCCCAGACATGCAATGTTTCAAAAAAAGAGCAGATAAATAATAACAATAAGAAGAAACTGTATTAAGAAAAAGTGCACAACTCCAGCTTGGGTCAGGCCTTGTTATAAACGTGATAATCATTTTCCGTGGTTGGGTGTTTTCGGATGGAGACGCTGCATGAGAATTAGAAGTCGGCAAATATCTTGAAGTAGAAGTAATTTAGATTGGTGCAGAATCTCATAACAATAATGACCAAGTGTGTAATTGTTTTTTTGACAGTGCACATAACTTCAATTTGCACTTACAGTACAATACCTGCCGCCTTCAGACGGCTGCAAATAGAATTATCAGGTTAACTGCGGATGGCACCAGTAACAATCATTCATTCTGTTCTTCTTATTCTAAAATTTAAAAAGTAAGACAGCTCCCAGCCCCACATTAATAGTAATCACTCTTACTTTAATCAATTCAATTCATTCAGTTAATTATCACCTTAAAAAGGGTGTAAATTGACACTGAGAGAAAAACAAACCTCCGAAAGCATCATATGAAGTTTATGTTTCAGGAAATGCACTCCTGAAACCATTCTCACATGACACAGATAAAATTAACCGTGACATGTTTAATTTAGTCTTTTTAATCACAACATTCTAATTCAAGAAAAATGTCACTACCGGCATTGAAGCTGAACTTTTAATACCTCAGGAAAAAAATGGATTATTCAAAATATTATCTCATTCAGCATTTGTCATTAGATATGTCCTTTTATTATCTTCGTCAATTTTTTCACAAATTAAAATTAATGGTTCGGTACAAGCACTCAAGTTTAACAAAAATTAATACATGCTATTAAAAAGCTCTACGTACTGACTGCACAATTTAAGATCCAGTAAATGTCATTTGTGTTCATTTTACAAAAAAGACACTGGGACCGTTTTTTCTCTTCCTTTTACTTTTGTATTTTCATTAACTTTTTGACTCAATGACCTTCTTATTCTGTGAGAGGCTGGATGTTTTAGTCCCCATTGAAAATAGTTTATATTATCTAAATAGTAATTACTGTCTCCTAAACAATAGCATTAATATTTGTTGTGGTTTAAATACATGTTGAATTGCAGCTTTACTCGTGTCTGACTTTGTCACTAACTATAAAATAAACTCTAAACGTATAATTTATAATAATTATTTTACTTAGTCTGTTCATTACCATTCACCCGGTGTCAACTTAACCACTCCCCTCTGGGGGAGGAGCTACTGTTTCAGTCATAGCCACCTGGAGTTCAGTAACAACAGTGTCCAATCTGACTGAATGGACCCCCACACCCTCACCTATGTCTTCAGACTAGATGGGTAAATAAATAAATGGAATCAGTCCTGGTGCATCTACAGTCTGTCCGTCCATGGGAGTGGATCTGTCCTTCACTGTGGTTCTCCTCAGGTTTCTTCACTGGGTTTTTGGAGTTGTTCTTTGCCAAGAAGGAGGTTCTAAGGACGGGGGATAAACAGGACATTAACTTCATTCATCTACTGTATATTTTACCCCTGTTTTTATTGTTGTTTGACAAATGTTGTTTTTATGTGTTGTTGACTGTTGTTTAACCCTGTAAATCCCTGTGAGGAAACTTAGTTGTGATATAAGGCTG
Source organism: Maxillicosta whitleyi (assembly GCA_029822895.1). Classification (NCBI taxonomy): domain Eukaryota; kingdom Metazoa; phylum Chordata; class Actinopteri; order Perciformes; family Neosebastidae; genus Maxillicosta; species Maxillicosta whitleyi. The sequence continues at coordinate 5,161 of JAPSES010001621.1, forward strand.
TACAAATACAAATGAATTGAAATTGAACTGAATTGAATCGCTACCAATACATTTCCGTTATTAAGGTAGATGCATCATCAAATTGCGGAATCTCAATTCATTTTCACGACCTTTAAGTGTTTTGTGATGTTCCCCTTTAATTATTAAATAGTTAAACCCAGGACAGAATCAGGGCAAAGTTTATAATGAAATAGAAAATATTGTAATATAATAAAATTAGCATTTTTTATACATTTTTCTTCTTACTGTGGACCTGCAAATAAACCCACATGTCGCTGCTCTGTGTCTCATTTTGTGCATGTGTTGTGCATGTGCAGGTGGGCGGGAACACCTGAGCCGGCAGCTTGTTTGTTAGCTTTGTGCTGCTGAGTCACATGACGACACAACATCTGAACTCAAGAGGGGAAAGAAAAGCAAAGTGTGCCTGCTTCGAATGAAGACAGAAGCAGTGAGTCCTGTGACCTGGCTTTCACCTCTTTGATGAAACCACAGCAACGTGTAAAAGAGAGAAACTGAAACTAAAGTATCAATCTCGCCACGTTATTATCGATCTGATACTGGTATTGATACTATCAATATGTGAATCGATCCACCCATCACTAGAAATGAGGGTTTTGATTGTTGTTTTAGAGTGAATGGTTGTTCATCTACATCAGCCCTGCAATAAAATGATGGATTGAAGTATTTAATTCAATATAAACTAGTGGCAGTGTACCCGACCTTCAAAAAAAACTCCTCAGATTAAATAAAATAAATTGTAGGCAGGTTTTTCAGCTAAAATATACGTGTAGCCCAAACTCAAAGTAAAAACTGTCATGTCATGGAATGTAATTGAGTTTGTCTCCTTTATTAATATATGTACATTCATCTAACTCAATTAAATAAAGTCAGTTCGACTCATTTTTATTTATCATAGCGACAATAAAATAAGTATTTTAATTTAATTAGTCCAACTCAAATATAATTTATTCTACCTGGAGCAGTTTACAACGAATGGCTACAGCAGAGATGATGTTAGCTTGCATCAACAAACAATGAACCACCAGAATAAAACAGCCATGTAATTCAAAGTCTATTCTGGTGATATTCTTTTTTGGATTTTGTCATTTACTACTTGGGGTACGGCTAAGGTAAGAATGTTTCTCTTTTTTACTTTTTAATATGGCTGTTAAAACTTGGAGTATTACACTAAATGCAATGAGTGAGTGTCACAGTGTGCAAAAAGGGTGTGAAATTGATAAATAAAACATTAATTCCTGATTCTGTCACATCATTTGAAGTCTAAAAACACAAGTGAACACATTCACACGCTCATAAACCTCTGTGGGATTGTTATAAAGAAACTAAACTGCTTGTGCATGTGTGGGATTATCCAATAATATTATATCTCAGAGAGCCATATAATAGGAGTTATTTAATTTTTATATAATTATGATGCTGGTTTTGGTTGGAGATACCACCGCCAGAGTGTGAATGTGTGAGTGAATGAATGATGGATCACTAATGTAAAGTACTTTACGTACCATGAAAAGTGCTATAGAAATGTAATCCATTTTTATTATTATTATTATTGTTATTATTGTTGTTATTATTATTATACAATTTTACTGTCCAGAAACCTGTAAAACACAGAAAAGCAAAATAGAAAATCCCGACAGAGATAAGGGTCCCTGAAGATACATATACCACCACAAACTGACAGTTTGCTAACCTTAATGTTTAACACCACTCATGGCTATTTCATTAGAATAAAATGACATAAGTGAATTTATATGAACATTAATGCCACATTTGTAAACGTAGTCTCACCTGAATCACACCACATAGATTTGATCAGTGGTGGTGATGAAAACAACTCCAATGATCCCATTTTACTTGTGTTTTTATTCCCCCGCCTCCAGAAAGGGAGGCAAGGGGTGTTGTTTATTTCTTTGTTAACACTATAGCAGCAGAACTATTGGTTGATTTCATACTAAATTGGGGTTATAAATTGTCCGTGACCCCAAGTAGATTTGATTACATTTTGGGGGAAGTAGGCTCAAATGTTTTCAAATTTTTACAGAACAAAGAAAAAATATTCACATTTACTTATAATGGGTGAAATTTCAAATGTCTGTAGCAGCACAACTATTGTTTGAATTCATACCAAATTCGGTTTATAGATTGCTAGTGACCCACAATATATGTCACACAGTACATTTTTGAAATGTAGATCAAAGTAAAACATTTTTCAGAATTTCTAAAATCTTTGTTTTGGAATTTCCAATGTTCATAAAAACACTGATTTTGTTTTAATTTACTTCAAACTTTGCTCATATATGTGTGTGTGTGTGTGTGTGTGTGTGTGTGTGTGTGTGTGTGTGTGTGTGTGTGTGTGTGTGTGTACAGGGAGAGAGAGAGTGGCAGTTGATATGCTGACATCAGCACACACATAGACATGATGACATTAGCTGGATCAATGCCAAAATAAGGGGCGGAGAACAACAGCATCAGAAACTTTAGTCCTTTCTAATTCTATCCATTTAGAAATTTGAATAATCCAGCTTTATTGGAAAAAGAAAAAAAAATAAGATCCAAAAATAAGAACCAAAGAAGTTGATATAGTTCAATATATTCACAAACACATGTTGTTTTGGTAAAATACAGTAATTAATTAACAACTTTAACATGGTCAGACTGGTAATGAAATGTAAGTGCTTTACAGCCCTATTTTATGGACAGAAAGGGTAATGTGTGTGTGTGCGTGTGTGTGATCTCAGAAGAATTTAATGGCAGGGGGATGGCAGCGTCCATCTGTGATGTCAGAGGGGGGTCTCTAATCTCCGTCTCTGAAACCCCCCACGCTACAGCCGAGATGGACAGAGGAAATACTGTAAAATGGGAAGAAGAGAGGGGCTATTATACCCTAGCAGAGAGCCTGTTTTGATGGCTCAGAGTTTTTAGGGGGGCTTAAGGATCAGGGTGGGGGCTTCTGGATGTCTGTCTGCTGTGCACAAATGGGAATGATACTGATGTGACTGCATTTGATTTTTCTGTTCGGTGTACAACGCTGAGTGCACCTAATAATGTGCTAAAATTTCCCACAGCACAAGCAAGGTGTTATTTAACTACATTACTATGTATGTTTTTTGATGTGTTTTTTTTTTTTTTTTTTTTTTGCTTTGTATACAACAAAGTGAGTCTCTAGAGGTTTGAATAACAAAACCTCTCATATCTCACAACTCAATGCAGTCTTCAGTGCATGCAAATAAAAATACACTTGCAATGCCTCGTATATTTTGATGGTTTAGATTCACACATCAGCCAGGGGAAGTTGACACAATACATTCATTTCAACAACTATTGTTAATTGAATCTTACTTTCAATAATTTTTTTGTTTACTGGTCTATATGCATAATTGTTAGAACAATCAATATCAAACGTTAACACCCAAAAGGAAAAACAAATCTGACAAAGAATATTATGTGGCAAAACTTTATGTATTTTTTATGCTTATATGCATAAATTACCCTCAATAAAGCCAAACGTTTCATTCTGATTGATTCTAATGAGTCATAATGAGGTAATGAAAGAGCAGTTAAAGACACAAAATGGTTCTACTTGCATTAAAAGTATTAGTATAGACTAAGTAATTTAAATAACATTAACGCTTTAAACTGAAACACATATCACGCTATCATTAAGGAGTAAACTTCTGGTCGACAATAGCATCATTATGGGTTTATCACTACTTAGCATCACTTTTCAGTTTGTTTACAGTGGTCAGGTAAATGTGTATATGCGCATTAAATGTCAAATAATCACATTATGGAAGAGATGTAGTCGTAAACTTCTATCTTTACATTTACAGGGAACTGTACTGCACTTGTTTAAAGGGATCATATTTAATATTAAACTCACTTTTATTTGTCTTTGGTTCATTTTTTTTTTTGTGTGTATTTGGATCCTAATAGTTCATAAAGTTGGAATTTGGACCCTCCAGGTGCTGCAAAACTATCTTTATATTAATATTGACAAAAATCTAGAGGATTTCTACAACTTGTTTCAATTCTTAATGCTTAATTTGTTACGTTTATAACTAGTTACATCACAACATTTGTGCATATAAAAGGTCAAGACTTCAGACGAACATTTCTCTGAATACGATTTCATTGTTATTACCTAAAATCTTCAGTTGTTGGTTGAACAGGACAGAGCAGAACAGACAACAACCTGGAGGGGGTGGGGCTTGAAGGGGCTCATTTGCATTTAAAGCGCCAGTGCTCAAAATGACCTTTCTGGTGTCATTAGTCATAAATAGTGTTGAAGTTGAACCTGTGGAGTTGCATTAATGAAGAATTCAGACCCAAGCAGAACATTTACAGTTTATGTAGAACACAGGGAAATGATTTAAAATACATAATTTCTTTCTTTTTTTTTTTTTTAAATAAACTAAATATCACTGCTTTAAGGTATTATCTATCTATAGCTCGGCTAAAATTGAAGAATGAAACCACACAGTTTATCACTTTTTGCCTGATAAAAAAAGTATTTGTCCTGTTTTCACTCGTCAAATCACTGTTTTCGTCTTCCGTTTCCTCTGATTGATTCGAAAAACATGTGATCATGACACGTAATGCGTTTTTGTTCTGAATTTACTTTGTATCGAGCAGAGGTCAAGCACAGATTCTCTGAAAAACAAACTGTTTTCATGCATTTTTATGTCTGTAAGCGATTTATTGCCATTTATTTTAATATCCTCTGCAAGTGTTTTCTTATATTCAATTCACTGATCATATAGACGATCATTAAATCTCAGAGTAAATCCAAAGGATATCATATAAAAACAGAATACTGAAGAAAAATGGGCTTTTTCAGCCAAATCATTAACTGAACATAAAAACAAGCTGCTACAACCTCTGTCGTTTGTCAAACTTTATGGGTTTTATTGGTGAGTCAATGTTGCAGAAAATAATATTTTCATGTTCTCTGCAGAGCCTCCAAAAGTCCAGAACGACACATTTGATGCTGCTGAAGAGCTGAAATTCGCTTTACCTGAATTATTCAAGTGTATTGATAGGATTAGCACTCCAAAAGTTCTCACAAATTTTAAATCAATAAATGCTCTTAGTGACGAAAAGTTGTTTAGTTCTTTGAGGATTAACTCAAGGAGGAAAAATGGAGAAACAATGGCATCCTTGTGTTTGATTTACCATATAATTTACACTTGAATGTATAAAATTAGGATCATGTCAGATGGATACTACTAAAAAAAAAACTACCAACCATCATTTCACAATAAAATCTGAATAACTGAATAATAAAACAACCTGAAATGTCTTTAAAAGAAGTGAAATTTTTAACAATATTATGCCTATTACTAAATAATTTATGCATTTGTAGATCTGTAAGTTGCAATGCATAGGTGTAAGTGATAATATTGTTGCAATTGGAATTATTTTTCTGAAGAAATTTCACGTTGTTTGTGTTATTCATATTTTTAACCCTATAATGCCTAACGTATCATATTTGATACATGAGTTTTGAAGCCCTCTACATGACCATTGTGATATGTTTTTTCTTGAAAAACCTGATACACCTATACAATTAGATATATGTAATACATAGATAATCCACCAGAAGGGAGGAATTCATTCACTAGAGGCCTTTACAGTAACATCACAAAACTGTTATTACTGAGGAAGGAGGAAGAACTTTGCCAGTTTTGAAAAGGAATTACCAATTTGTTAGATTTGTTTGTGTTATATTATGTGTTTGCTCAAAAAATTATAATAATCGAGCATTGAGACCCAATGTATCAAATATGATACAAAAGTGAAACTCATGCATAGAAATTAATATTTGAAAAAAAATTTTTTTTGTTTTGTTTTGTTTAGAAGGACCAATAAAATCTCCAATTTCAAAGAACTGGAATAATCTGTCAATGATTTAATGGTTCAGGCTTTACAGTTTTAAAAGATAGTTCATAGATGTAAACATTTTCATCATGTAATTTAACTTTTTTCACTGTAAAACAAAGATAAAAGTTTGGAATTGATAGTATTTACAGGTTATTATTGGTTATTTTTTTTTTTTTTTTTATGTTTCAGTCCACTTGAGATCATATTGGCCCCTGAACTAAAATGAGATCTACATCATGTAAACATGATTTAATTACAAATTAAAATGGAAACATGACCTGCCTAATCTTTTATACATTATATTTTCTTGGTAAATTCAGCCCACTGCTACATCGATTGTTACAAATCTCCCACCTAAATTTGTCCAGGCTGCAGAATAAATAGGAACACAATTATAATTCATACACAGACTGGCCTTCACTACACTATCCTGTTACCAAGGATACCAGACCATAACTCAATGTACATCCTTGATATACCGCCTTTGATTGTTCTTGCCTTAGTACTGATGTTCACTTATAAAATGATAAACTGATCTAAATGAGTGGACTGTATAATTTTATGTTCTTTTATTCTTGCCGAATCCACTGCAAAAAGTGTTATCTTAATTAAGATATATTTTCTTAAAATGAACCTAAAATTTCTTGTTTTTCTATAAGTTATTTTTGCTTAAAATAAAATTGTCAGACAAGATAATTCTGCTTGTTTCAAGATACTTTTTACTTAATTATCTTATTTGGTCAAACGTTCTTGGCATTGTATATTTATTTCCAGTTAGTTTTAAGTACTTTGAAGCTTAAAAACAATTGTTTCCCACATTTTAAGATGAGTGATCAACAATCAAAGGACCTGAACTTGGGTTTCATGAGTCAAATTTTCTTTTTTTTAAGATTTTGCATAATCTAGTTGAGCTCGAAAAAAGCCAATATGACTTATTTTTCGTCTAAAAATACTATTTTTAAGAATGCTGTGGTTGATATGGGCCAAGTATTATTTTCTTATGAAGTAAAATTTTCTTTTAAGTATTATTTTTCTCATTTTGATTTTTTTTTTTCTCCTTAAATTTTCAAGGGGACTTTTTGCAGTGTGACAAACCACTTTCACTTGGTTGACGCATGGAATTCCCATTCCTACAATGTAATTCGGGACAAAATTTCCGGAAAAAGCCCAAGTGGCTTTTTTTTTTTTTTTTTTTTTTTTAATGTAAACTCAGTATACGATGGAATCAACTTTGAAGCCGTTCACTGTGAGGGCGGTGATTCAGGTATGCAAGCATGGAAAGACTAACGGATTAGTGATAATTAGGATATCACAGGGGTTTTACAGATTTGATTACATATTTGTGATGAAAGTCACGCTGCGTTTAGCTTTATAAAAGGAATGGAGTACATGTATATGTGCTTCTAAGCATGTTCTGTATCGTGAGTCACCCTCAATATATATGGAGCATTAGCATAATTCCCAAATAACCCTGTGCTGAACCTAGTGTAAAGTTATTATAAAAGCATGCGCTCACCATTTGATCTGACAGCGGTATCATTAAGCCCTGGTCAGGTGTCAAGCCACAGAGTCAGGTCCACGCGAGCCATTTGGAACAAAATAGCACATGGGTTTATCCCGGATCACTGCGTTAGAACTGAAAGGGTATTGACTTCATCAAACAACCTGTGACTAATGTGTCCCCTCTAAAAAAAAAAAAAGTAAAATGTAGTTCTGCTTGTTATTTAGTACGTGACATTTGTTTATGGTGCACTTTTCTTAAGTGAAAGAGTGCTTTACAATGTGCAGAACGCAATAGATTAAAAAACAAATATTGAATCTCTTGACAGAAAAAGAACCACTCTAACAATAAAACAAACAGCAATAAACTCCAAGTGCGTGTTCATTGGGGCGAGCGAGAATTCCACTGAAATATGAAGTTTCCAGGTATTATTTCTCATCTCATTTCAAACTTGGCCTTTCCACTGAGAAGAAGACCCGAAAGCACGTACTGCGATGTTTTTCAACCTTGGGATCGGCTGAAATTTCTCATAATTGATTAAAAAAAAAAAACTAAGAAAAAATATTCTTTTCATGACTCAATATATATTTCATTACAGTTAAAACACCACATACTTTTCCATATCTTGATTGACCCGATCATGTGACCACGTCCGTTACATACAACGCTCAGAAAACTGGTCCAAACACACAGAATGTAAGAAAGTAAGTAAGTAAGTTTAATTTATATAGCACATTTAAAACAGTTAGGACTGGCCAAAGTGCTGTACAGTGTCACGTTAAATTAAAGAATTAAAAGTATATTAAAATTAAAAGTAAATGAAATAGGAAAAACAAACTAAAAGCAATACATTTTCAATCAGCAAAAGTAAAATGAATGGAAAGATTTCTTCAACTACCCCCCCCCCATACACACACACACACACACCACCCCCGCCTCGCTAAGACAACACCAAGAGAAACTGGCGAAAATCAACAAAAAGGTGCATTATATACATTATG
>JAPSES010001632.1:4199-14857 GCA_029822895.1 Maxillicosta whitleyi
CCCCAACAAGGAAAGGGTTCAGTTAATAAAAAAAAAATGTTAATAAGAGTAATGATTATTTCATGTTCTTATGAAGGAAAAGATTTGTTTCATAACTGATTTACCATTTCATTAATTTATGGAGTAAATATGTCAAACATTTCGAGCTCTGGCGCGTCCAATGTGAGGATTGACTCTGTGTGTCAAATGTCTGTTTTTAGTTCTGCTGTGTTCCAGGCAGGTTTTTGAACCACAACTCACAACTTTGTAGTGTTCCAGACAAGTCATGCCAAACTGCCCGAGGACGAGGAGTTGTGGTAGATAGATGTAAACAAACCAGCATGGCAGACTGTATGGGGCTTATGTTCATTTATAGTCATTTCTGTCAGCAGAGGTGCGTGCTCCTTGTTTATTTCAGGCAAACAGAGAATGCACATAAGGCACGAGAAGCTGTTATAGCTTTTTATCACATTATTTGCATGTTTGGATACGTATTTGGTATTCATTTATTCTTACACTCAATAGCCTGAAAATTAGCAAATGCTGGAGTGGCTGATGATTATTCATGAAATTTGGAGAGAAATAATGCTAGATCAATACCTTGTTTTTATAAACAATTTGCATAAACACAGTATCAACGGGGGCCTCCATTGTTGTTTCACGGGCTATGTGACGTCAGAGCACGGACCTGGGAGTACGAGTTTACAGATGGGACAGACTGGTTTGACTGCCTTTCTAGTGCGTTCTCACTGGTAGAAGCTTGAAATGGGTTTGTTGCCTGGAATGCAGTGTTAATCAGATAAAATAATGGTGAACTGTTTTGGTCATAAAACAGAAAATGTACCTGAAAAAGCTGAGGTTCTTTGAGATGAAACGCTGAAATGTTCTGCCTGGGTTCTCCTATTGCATCTACAAGTTAAAATCAGTCCATAGATGTGATTAATTTAGCAAAGAAATGTCCAACAGGTGCTTTGTCTTTCTTATTTTTCCTTTCTTCTTAACCTTTTTCCATTGTTTTTAGGCATAAACATAAGAAAACTATAGGCATCAACATCATTTTTGAAAATGTTCCTATTAATAAGTGTGGGATGGATGGAGTCGCATCAGCAGTCTGAGTGATTCATTGAAATAAATCACAATAATGGCATAACAGCATATTTTAACTGCAAGGTGCCCAGGTTGTTGGAGGCAGGTCAAACACAGCGACAGAAACTCTTCCTTCATCCATCGGCGGAGGCCCCGCCCATGATGCGTAGTTAATTCACAAAACTTTGGAAGTCTCAAACATTTTTAATTCACAAGCAAAGGGCACTGATCTATGAGCACAAGTATCTCTATTTTTTTGCCACTAATTGTTTTTTGCTTCTAAATGTCTTTTTTGGTTGCAAATCTATTCTTTTTAATTGTAAATGTATTGTTTTTGACTGATGAATAAACATGTGTCGGTACAAGGCCAACAGGTGGAGCTCTGTATTTGGAATAAATGAGTACACTACAGGCCAATTCACCAGGTCGTAGTAGAAATATGACCATCTGCTTAGCTCACTGCAGACAGATGTTTCACTTCAGCGAGCATAAAAATATCACCCCAGAGTTTATTTATTGAAGGCTAAGCCTGATATAGGCTCTTACGTCTGAGAAGCAAAAGCTATTGGACTTTGAACCGTGTCTTTTTGTGCTTTGTCCCCGTTTGTCACATTCCAGACTAATGTGAACTTTGTTCTCCACAGCTGCCATCCAAGTGCAAATTGTACCAACTAGAGGAGAGATGAGCATAGGAGAGTCCAAATTCTTCGTTTGTGAAGGTAAGAGTCATCTGAAAAACACCACAGATGGATAGGTAGAATACAACAGGAAGTCAAAAAACCACCCCAGCATGAAGTTACTGTGTGAAATAGATCAGCTGTATTTTTGGACTTGGCTAATCTATAGATCATTTGATTTGATTCGATTAAATAATTATTTGAAAGAAGAAGAAATAAATATAAAACAACAGTGTAAAAATCTGTATAAAAATATCTATAGAAATAAATAACAAAAATCAACACCTTTGGATCCAACGTTCTAACAGGATGGAACTAACATCTAGCTGTGTTCATCATGTGTGTCCAAAACTGTAATCAAACTTCTTTTGATAATGTTCAAGTAAATTAGCTGATTAGTCACTGCAGCTCCAGCCTGAAATCCATCGTAGTTAACGTCACTAACAGTAGCTCACATCACTCTTTAGGAACATTGGATGAAGAATCAGCTTTAGAACCTTTATCTATTTAAAAAAATGTGCTCCTCTAGGAGAGACAAGAAAATAATCATGTTTATTTATGTCGTCTTCACATTGTGTGTTTCAGTTGTAGGAGATGTTAAAGACATTGACTGGTACGACCCCCTCGGAGAGAAGATCCTTCCGAACAGACAAGACATCTCAGTGAACCGCTACGATGAAGGCTCAACATTCCTCACCATTTACCACGCCAGGGTGTCCGATGCCGGCATCTACAGGTGTGTGGCCAGGAACGGCAACGAAGAAGCTGAAGCTACCGTCCACGTGGAAATTTACCGTAAGTTTTACACTTTTTTCAACTGGTGTGAGTGCTGGTTTAGAAGAAGCTTAAGTAATAATGAAGCAAATGTTTCATATGAAGTTCAAAACACAGGACAAGGGACAGGGCAACATTTGGAGAAAAAAAAAGTAGATATTCTCTTATATTCACCCCGTCCTTTTGACGCTGTCTGTGCTCTGTCTGAATAAAAACCTCCAGAAAAGAAACATTATTTCAAATACTGACTGTGCTCTTAAAAAACCCTCCCATCAGACAGAAACACAGTAAACACAGACAAGAGGACGTGCCCAATTATACAAAAAACATTGTCAACTGAACTTTTATAATTATGAATTTATTAGGTCTTGTTTTGTTCTTCAGTATGTAAGTCTAAGAGAATATTCTTTTCCATAACTTCTCAAACTCAACCTGCTTTCGAGTTTTTTCTCACAAAATTTTATCTTCATAATCTCAAGTAATAAAAGAAAGTAAAAAAAGAAAGAAGTAAGTCAAGGTTTGAAAATTATATATAATGCCACTTTTTGACCTGTAAAAGTGTGAGTTTTTTCCCATAAACTTAAGACTTGAGGTTTTTTTTTTACTTGTAATAATGTATGTAATATGTGTTTTATTTTATGACATTCACCTTCAGAGAATATCATTTACAACTAAGATGATCTCCAAATTTTTTTTTTTTTTTCATTTTTTTAAATTTTATTTTATCACTCCATCTTCTGGCACAGGAACATTGTTTTTTATCTAAATGGCTCCAAATGCACTGTACTTTTGTTACTTTTGTTCCATCTAGTGCCACAGTCTTATGTCATATCCATTATAATCCAAATATTTTACTCACATCCACATACTCGTCTTTCCACTTCAGTGGCATCATTTCATTTTCTACACACTTAAATAATCCATCCATGAAAATTCTTAGCTCCTTCATGTTTGCTATCGTAGACTAATTCATGCCTGGACGTTGACTTCTTTCCCACACATTCTGATCCAATAAAACAAACAGCACACACGTACATTAGTGATGCCGTGTGCACTCATCTGAACATCCTGAACAACTTCACTTTTATGTTGACAGTTTTTTTTTTTCTCACATGTGAATGATTTGCTCCATTTGTTCCCTGCAGAAAGGATCACGTTTGTGAGTGCCCCCAGCCCACAGGAGTTTAATGAAGGTGACAACGCCAACATAGTCTGTGAGGTGGAGAGTTTACCGCCAGCAGATATCCAGTGGAAAGTGAAGGGCAACAGGATCCGACCTGATAAAGATGGTGAGGCACATCAAATCAAACAGTCAGTGCTTGTGCCTTTTCTTCCTCACCTTCTTATGTCACATCCTACCCCATCTCTCCAACCCCCCCCACACCTCAGTGTTGATACTACTACTAGATACTTTCCAATCAATTCTCATGACTCTTATCTTTGTCTCCTCTTACTAATTAGCTAGAAAATGAAAACAAACAAAACAAATTTAAGAAAGGCATATAAAAGAAAATGAGCATAAAATATATATTTACATGAAGGTGTAATATCTGGGTAACTGTCACTGTCAGAGGTAAAGGACATGTAACATGTGATAAATAAGACTGTAAACAGTCAGAACAGTCTCTGTTGTAGACTCTGGTCAGCTGTTCAGGAGTCTGATCTGGAGAAAAGACTGAGTTCTAGTGCATCTACAAAAGCTTAAAGCAGGTCTTTTTTCTGTTTTAGAGTGAGTTGTGACAAGTGTTAAGGGGCACTAATGTCAGTTATTACGTTAAAGTCAGAAACCTCAGAATGGACAGAGGCCACACCAGCTGTAATGAGGGTTCATTTTGTCTTTTAAGGGGTCACTGTTGGACGGGTGGTGTTAAGGAGCATTTATTTGGCTGCAATCTGCAACCTCTCCACTATTTACACACCCTTTCATAATACAATCTTAGAATAGTCATGCATTGAAGAACTTTAAGGTGTTTTTCTACTTTTAGATCTATAAAATTGTTCTGTTTAATTAAACTTAGTTTCTATGTACAGACCAAGATTTTAACTCTGCAGATATGTGACAAGTTAAAAGAGCTTTTGCAATTTTATGCAAATTGCTTGAAACAAAATTCCACCAAGGGTCACATGATTACTTTTGGTTTGACCTCCTAGGACACAGAGACCATAAATGGTGTGGCAGATGTATTCATTTACAAATTCACAGATAATCTTTGTGTGGTAACTGAAATTGCAGTCAGACAATAACCCCTTTATGGGATACGTCTTGACAGCACTGGTGCAGAGTTCAGTGGAAGCTCCAGTCTGTTGGCTTTGAGATAGAGATGTGGGGGGAGGCTGCCTTTGGTTTGTACACTTGGACCAGTCCTATTTTAACCTCAGAGTAACCCCTCCCTCAGTGACCGCTGGAGAGCCTGGAGTCACCACACTGTTGTGTTAAACCCATCTTTATTCTTGGACTCTGGTCCAAGAATGTGTTTTTCACTGGAAAAACCACTAATTGCAACCGACACTGAAAACTCTAAAGTGCTTATGTAATTTTCCTCAGACCAGCAGTTTAGTAAACCATATGCTGCACAGTCACTTTTCTGTATGTGTCACTTTAACATGGAAGAAGAGCAGCTCAACAAGATGTTCAGAGTTTGATCTACACGTACTTTTTATTCTATTTATACTGTTTTATTCAGTCATGATTTGGAATGAAAACAGTTCCCTATGATCTTCAGATTTACTAAACTCATTTAATATCCAATGAAAAACAGGACTTGTAGTTTGATTTAAAACTATTATATGAAAGTTTGGTATTATCTAAGATTTGTAGACTTACTCACCTGCTACATTTTCATTATTTTCACTTGATCACCTGTCCATCATATCTCTTTTTACCAACGGTAAATAATAATAATAATAATATATAATTTTAAAATCATAATATTTCTGCTGCTAGGCTAGTGGTTTACAGGTTGCAGATTCAAATCCCAAGTAGGCCTTTGGGCAAGGCCCTTTACGCTATACATGCAAGGGGGCACAAGCCAGCGGCGGTCCCAAGCCCTGAGAAATACAGAGGGTTTAAAATTTGCACCAAATAAATATGCAAATCTAATTAGTTGTGACGACCCCTGAAGGGAAAGGCCGAAAGGAGATCATCATCATCATCACCCATAAAGTAGAAGGATTTTTGAAAGATTGCAGTACACAAAGTACACTTTCAACTGTATATATATATATATATATAAAATCATAGAAGGGATGGAAGTGTCTTTACTGTAAAATTATTTAACTGTTCCACAGTGATACAGCACCACAGTGGAGGTGCTTCTTTGAAGAGATCATGTTCTCAGTCCCACTTTGTTCGTACTGTCACCTGGACACTTTAAAATTCTCAGGGTTCCCATATAAACCCTGTTCTGGAATAATTATTGAAGAACAGTGTACCAGATGGAAGTCAGTGTAAATGATGTCAGAAACTAATGACCAAGGCCAGGAGGCATAATTAAGTAGCACAAACCCAGGGTTTGGTTCTTGTGATTATTGCAGAACCATTGTTAACCCACAGAACAAGGCAGGAATGTGCATCTGACTTCATTTGTAAAATCTGAGTTTCCAGTCAAAGGAAGAAACATGTTCATTTCATGTATCAGTAGTGGTCTCTTGGCTTCCTTACAAACCTCTATTTGAACCACTGATGCTAATTTACAATGTTTATTGCTAGATTTATCAACTTAAGAGCAATTGGGTATCTTAGGTGGTTTACACTGGCTTTGGTGCTGAGGGTTGCTGGTTCCATCCTCAGGTGGGCCCTTGGGTAAGGCCCTTTAGACTATACACACCTATACCTGTAGCCACAAGGGGGCGGAGTCTCATTGTTCTGGTCCCAAGCCCAGATAAATACAGAAGGTTGTGTCAGGAAGTAGCCTGGCCCCGCCCATTCCATGTCGTCACCCGCTCACCAGTTCTCAGCTTCCACACGCTCTGTCAAACCACACAATTCACAGCTTTCGGAGCTCCGGCAAAATCAGGAACTCCACCCTATTTTTCGGGAGCCAATCAACGTTCAGCATCTCCAACGGCTCTAGGTACAGACGTGATGCATAGAACAGAGAGCGGAACCCCAGGATTGTAAACAGAAGCACTTCATTCAGTGTAAACATGGAGCAGCGGCTAGCCCTTAGTGTAGCCATAGATGTGGAGTTGGAACAGTTGAACCAAAAATATGTGAAAATAGAGCAAAGAGCAGGGAGGACGGATGTTTGGGCCTTGACCCGACCGGCTTTGGTCAAAGGATTATCTACCAGTTAGCCCCGCTGCTAGACGGCTCCTACAAGACCTTTAACATACGTCAGAGGAAAGAGCTGTGTGGTTGGGTTAAGCTTCGACCAATAGCAGACTGAGACTTTTGATATAATTTTATTTTGTACTATTGAATATCACAATGACAGTTTCCTCAAAGGTTTTCCATGAATGTAATAAGGTCAGCAGAGAACACACAGACAACAGAACACATAGAACATGGACACAATCAAACAATGACTAAACGTTTCCTTGCACATCCCCTGTCCTTAGACCCCCCTTCAACTGTTAAGTTCAACCTGTTCCATGTTAAATGACATGGAACGATTTTCTCCTTCCCTTATTTTTTATTTAGTGATTTTTCAGAAAAAAAAAAAGTGACATGACAATTCTATCTACTTTCTCAGGTGTTGGTGATTCTGATGTGAAAACACGTATCATTTTTTTGTGTGAAGTGAATATAATTTCCAATAATATTGACATTTTTCTCTATTGTCTCTTTTTGGTCCATTTAGATACATAAATAAGTTATGGATAAGGTAGTCTTACTGTGGTGTTTTACTGTGTCTTGTAGGCTTGTAAGTGAACCAGAAGCTCATACATAAACCAAACCAAACTGGAGTACATGAAGCTAAAAACTCTATTTAGCCGGTGATTGTATCATTTAGCAATGTCTAATGACTTTTAGCACAGATATCAGATACTTTCATAGTGAGCATTTGGAAACACTGATTTGAACTTGTGAGAAGCAGATTTACTTCAAACCACCCATTCAAACCATGTTGATTTAACACGTGACATGTCAGTTGACCTTATCGTTATTCTCTTCCTTCTAATCTTGCACACTGTCCATCTTATGTCTGCTGTCTTTCTTCGTCTTTGCTCTTTTAGTGCGATTCGAGTACATGCCAAAAGGCCACCTGCTGATCCATGGCATTAAGAAGGCAGATGAGGGCATGTACAACTGTGAGGCTCGTGTCCCGATAAGGGGAGAAATTGACCTCAGGATGATCAAGGTCGTTGTTAACGGTAAGTACTGCGTCTCTGTCGCCTTCTGCTTCCAGCCTGAGTCGACCCGCTGCTCTCAGTGGAGCTGTTACCAAACATAAAACACCATGAACGTCTGCTGTAGAGTCCAAACACTGCGACCCGTCTGACCATCTGCCGACTGTCCAACGCGTCAGCCAACCAAATATTGGACAGATTGCTGCAGAATTAAAATAGACCAAATAACGATGGATGAAGATTCCAAAGAATTCTGATAAGATGAAACTGTATGTAAACTGGCTTTCCTGTAGCCAAGTCATCTGCATAATATTATTATTGTCAAAATCTATCAGAGCACTTTTATTTGATCCAAAATTCCATTCCATCATGAAGGAGTTTTCTTTGCAAATGTATTAGATGTTAACATCATTTTGCTCCAACGGGAATGCAACCTCATATAATATATAATATATTATTAATATACTCTTCCCAAATATACAGTACATATGTTTTTCAGTTGCACAAAACCCCTGTAGATGTAAAAACAAAACCAAACAACAAAAAACAACATCTCTGAATTGAGACTACATGCTGAAAAGGCCACATTTTGACAAATACATGTTTTGTTTTGTAGGGATTTAGTCATTTTAATACAATGACATGCTCCTTCGTGCATACATGTCCTTGTCTTTCTCCTTCCTCCTTCTCTCTCAGCATTATTCTCTGAATGCACACGGACTGTGTTCATTACAGCCCAAGATGAGTTGGCTAAAATAACTAGTTAATCAACCTAGAAAACTTCCCCCCGTTTCACAATGATAGTGGAAGTTGTATAGACATATGGAGAGGACACTGAAGGTCACATGTCCTGGCTCTAAAACATCCTGAATAGACTTCAGCAGAACTTCTCCTTATACCTGCTGGCAGCAGAGTGTGAACGTGTTCAAAGGCATCAACAGTCCCAGTTGCCTACACTCATAGTTTAGCCACAGAGAACTCAGTTCTATGTAGAGCTTTAGGTTCTGTTTTTCCTTGGAATGTGTCTGACTTCTGTTGAGTCTGTTTATAAGGGGACAAGTTTGAAATGAATGGAATGATTTTTGTTGTACAAATGTGTAATAATGTTTATCATTTTCTTAAGATAGTGATCTAGAGTGAAGCTGTAGCTCACCCATGTCTTTGTTCAGAATTACTTCTGGCCCAAAAAGTACAATGTGAGGCTTCAAGCGGTGGTCCTTTTATTCAGACTTTACAACCAAACCAAATGCCATAGTACTCAGTTTGGTTATTTTATATTTTTGCATTTCATTTATTATGTCAATCAAAGAAAATTCAAAACAATTCACTGTCCAAGAATCGTGAATGTTTACAACAATAAGTGTCTAATTATGTAATAAATGTTAAAATTTTTATAAATAAATAGTTTTCAACTTTTTTGGGATGTTAGAAATACATTTATTTAAAATGTTATTAGAATACATCTTTGATCCTGAAGGTCTTTAACTTGAAGTTCTAAAGCAGGTTGATATTGATATTTCTCAGCCCTTCATTTTTCATTGATAATTTGTCAATATAATAGTGTGGGCAGGCTCTCTACTTATACACCAAACAACTTATTGATACCTAAACACACACTGTATTGTATGAAACCAGTGTATTTATTCCACTGTCCCAGTGTTCACCAAGGTCAGAGACATTTTTAAACAATTTTGGCTCCAAGAAATCTAATAAATCATAAGCTGATTTCACACAAATGTTTAATAGGATCAAATAATTATCTTTCAGCCACCACAGTGTTCTGTAAAAAATAAACTGAAGTCCATTATTCAATACTATATTCATCTAATAACAGTCTGTAAGTGGAGTTGCATGTTTTATTATAGAAATGATATTCACTTCATCACTACAAATAATCAGTGAGTAAGAACTTTTATCAACTCTCTGCCATTATTACACCAAAAACTAATACATATTTATTTAAAATTCTACAATTCTTATTTATAGACGGACAGACAGACATAGACAGATAGATAGATAGATGTCCATGTCCTTTCTTATGTTGATAGTTTGTCGTCTGTCTTTCAGTGCTTCCGTCTATCCGTGCTCGGCAGACAGACGTCAACGCCACAGCGGACAACGGCAGCTCCGCTCTCTTGGCCTGTGACGCCGACGGCTTCCCTGAACCCACCGTCACCTGGACACAGTACGCCATCGCACACACTCTGACGTAGATAAGATTGCAGGATGTCTTTGTTCTGTGCTCACCCTCTTCCTTTCACCTCAGTGGAAAACATCATTAAGTGCAGGAACGATGTGAAGCAGGGTTTAGGAAAAGACAAAGCTGGTGCAGAGGGATTCACACTGAACCTGCTCCTGTCGCTGCATCAACAACTTCAAAGACAAAGAGGAAGATGTGAATCAAAGCTCCTGATTCTCAGATGCAATGAGCTGTGAAGGACTTTGGTTTGATGAGATGATGTATGACTGACAGCAGTTATGCATAAACCATAAACAGGAGCGTTACAGCCTTAAGTGCACCATTAACAAAAAGTGTTTCACACACAAATAATGAAGCAGTGAAAATGAAAACAGATCATTCAGAGTCAATTTTCACTTTTGTAACCATAGCATTATCTTTATTTGGAAGCTCTTGGTGTTTTAAATAGAATCACCGTAAACTAATGTAACCAACTTCAGATTTGTAATAAAGAAAGAAAGCACATTTTTTAATATTGAAGGGCTAGAAAACAGTTGATTGTTCTCTCGTCTGTTTCCAGCAAGAGTAAGAATAAACTGTCTGGACTTTTGATAGACTGTGGTGCACCTTTCTTTAGACAACATTCTTTAATTACTGTCCCTCTGGACCCC
>JAPSES010001643.1:0-14856 GCA_029822895.1 Maxillicosta whitleyi
TGTCTTTTCCTTCTTTATTATGTATTTTATGGCTGGTGAGGCTTATACTCCGGAGCGATTTATAATCCGGAAAATACGGTAATCTTTAAAACATAATTTCAAATGTTTCAATATTTACTTATAACGCTCTATATTTTGATGGCTTTTAACATGGACATGGTTACAGATATAGTTACTATTGATCACTGATAGGAAGTCATGCGTGGAATTTAATTTGGTTCCATGACCTTTGACCGTGAGTGACCTTGAATGGTCAAACTCAAGATATTCCAGTGCGATTTATAATCTGGAAAATACGGTATTTCAACTATGCACCAAAAATGAAATAATCCTATTTACTCCTCTCAAATGAAACAGATTATAAGAAAACAAGACACAAACAGAAACATATTTTCATAATGCTCTTGGACACTTTTCAATGTTAACATTTTCAGTGTAATTTTTCCATTTTGTAAATTCTTGCTGCGGCCCAGATCAGAACCTTATGTTTGACCTTAAATGGACGTGGATTCTACAGGTGAACCTTTCAGCGTGTGGACCCGTGGACCTGATCTGAAACCAAAATGACTAAAAAGGCAAACACGTCACGAGTGGAAAACAACATTCATGTGTGTTAGTGACATTAAGGCTGAATCCCCAGCGAACGGTGGCCACGTTCAGATACACCTGCACGTGTAGCGTTAGCAACTGCAGTAAAACCTTCAAAGGTCATAGTTCAACAGTGACAGTTGGGAACATCGAAGACCATTTAGCAGCATCACTGGATGATATTGACATGGAAACAGCATGACCGATGTCTTCCCTTTTTGCTCTTTTACATACACTGATGGTTTTCTTTTTAAATTAAACATTTTAAAGTCTTTACAAATCGTTAGCTAACATTGCTGGTGTTCTGCACTGAAACCAATGGAAGCGAGAGGAAAAAAACCTCGAAGGAATGGGAACGCGAAGTATTCTGCAGGTGGAATTCCCAGCGGTGGTCGCTGTTGAAGGCGTTAAAAACATTTGAGCAAACGAGAGAGGAAGTGAAGATGCACTACATGCACAAAAGGATGCGGACACGTTGAATCCAGGTGTTTGTTTTCTAATGGGTCTGGGGTACAAAACAATAATGACTAATGAAATAATATAGTTTTATATGAATGTTTCTTTCTTCTTTTCCCTTCAGGGGCTCCACAGCAAATCAGATTCACATGTTTATTTGTCAGGTTTTTATGTCAGATGCCCTTCCTGACACAACCCTCTGTGTTTATCTGGGCTTGGGACCAGAACAATGAGACTCCACCCCCTTGTGACTACAGGTATAGGTGTGTATAGAGTAAAGGGCCTTACCCAAGGGCCCACCTGGATCTTGAACCGGTCATCTTCTGCACCAAAGCCAGTGGCGTAAACCACTAAGTTACCCAGTCACTGTCGAAATAATATAGTTTTATATTATAGCAAAAAGATCAAAGGTAAGGCCCTTTATGCTATACATCCCAATGTAGCCACAAGGGGGCAGTGTCTCATTGTTCTGGTCCCAAGCCCAGATAAATACAGAGGGTTGTGTCAGGAAGGGCATCCGACGTAAAAACCTGTGACAAACCAACATGTGAATGGGATTCACTGTGGAGACCCTGAAGGGAAAAGAAGAAAGAAACTTACTTGCTATTATGAAAAAATATCATTGCATTGGTTTGGTTTGAAGTGATTGTTTGTACTTAATTTCTATCAACAATATTTTTTTTTAATCAATGACTATGATTTATAATAATCCTACAAAGTTCATAACGTCTATGCTCTTAGAGTTTATTTCGTGTTCTTCTGTATCAGACACATAATCACCATATATCCAAATATATCGGTCCAGTGGCGGACCAACAAAAAGGGGTGGAGTCAACCTGTCACATTTGATGATGGCCATCAGTCATCTTAAAACACGTCACACAACACCATGTGACACGTCTGCCAAAGACGTGTCAGGTATGATTACCTGATACAGAAGAAAACAAAATAAACTGATTTAGAATGTTCGAACTCTACATTTCTAAACCACCCATTAAAGTTGCCCTTAATCACTCGCTGTAGCCATGTGTCCCAGTATTTATGTCCATATAGTTTATAAATATCCGTATTTCCTTAAAGTTTAAAGGGAGACTGGTTTTTCCTAAAAAAAATAAAAACTCAATGTGTCCCGATACTTTTGTCCATATAATATATCAAAGGATGTATCAAAGAACTGACCCTAATGAATTTAAAGATACTGATTTTGATGTTTATGTATTTGATGTTAGCGCCTGAAACTTTTGTTAATATTCTGACTGATCTCGTTTAAAACATCAGCCATTGCGTAGTGTAATAAACATCAAATTAAATGACATAAATATCTGCGTAAATTGTCTTTTATGTCGACGACATTGTCCTGTTTCCATACTGGGAAAGAATGATGAAGTGGTTTACCAAATTAATTTTTTTGTGTAACTTTTTAACTTTATTTAACGTTCATTGGGTTATTTAGTTAATTTGTTGTGGCGTCCTATCGTGCAACTTTGTTTTCCGACTAAGTTCAATCAGTGGGTAGTGACGGTGTACAAGCAGTACACTAAAAAAAAACATATATGTATATGGCTGTTGATAGTATCCATATGCTACTTCCATTCCCAGCACAATAAAATAATTAATTAAATAAATAAATAATTACCCTCTCAAACTTGGATACTTTTAAGCTAATTTACCATTCCTTACCTATGCTAACATATTAGCTTCATGCAATGCCAAGTCAAGTACATTTTATTTCTGTAGCTAGTAGCTTTAGAGGGCAAATAAAAAACAAACAAACATTGGTTTCAATCAGAAATGCAAGCAATATGTTTATACCCGTCTGTTTATCAAGCTAATAAGTACAGCAGCTATCGAGCTAGCTTGATTTTTTCCCCCCTTCATTCCACACACAAAAAAAAAATTACATTTCAGGATTAAATCAATTGAATTGTCCACTCACATCTGTCCACATGAAACATTATCAAATGTCAACAATCATATTTTGTTCCCGACTTAAAACATGAAATGTATAAAAAGATGAAATGTAAAATGGGCACTTAAGAGTTTCAATGCACATGGTGGAACACAATCAAATGGCAAGAGAGAAATGGAACCATGAGTAGAGAACTGAAATAAATAAATAAATAAATAAATACATTAACAAATAAATAGGTGACAATTCATATAAATACATCTTTTATAAATAGAATCCATATTGTCATAAAAACAAATCCTTTGTGATGAGTTTGATTCTTTCTTATTGTTTTTCTTGTGTAAATTTGGACAGAAACACAACATTAGAACGACTAGAACAGCATTTTGTTTTGTTTTTTTGAGTTTTTGTTGATCGATAAAAATCTGATCCAACTCAAAGCCGTTTCTCACCAAGAGGGGCATTGGTAACATTAAGGAAAATAATGGGATGTTTCCTGAATGTAGTCATAATATTTTGAGAAAAAAGTAATTCTTCTTCAAACTATGCCGTAATGTTACAAAAAAAAGTCACTATTGCAAGAATGATATAGTTGCAATACAAGAATAAATTGTATCATTATGAGAATATTCTTGTAGAATTAAGAGACAAATATAGCATAAAATAACAACACGACAAACAACTGCTGCGTTAAGGTTCAGCTGGGAATTTCAACAACTCACGCAATACAGGTAGTCCTCGGGTTATGACGTCAACGTAACCTGAATTTCCACGGAATTAACCCTTTAGTACCCCTAAATATCCCTTAAATCTATAAATAACTATCCAAATACATGTATTATACTTCATATTAATAAAATAAAGTAAAAAATAAGATACTGTACTTACTGTACATACAGTATATAGTACATATGTACAGTAGGGGACAAGACTCCGGCATTGTAAAGTCGAAATAACTTAAGTTGGGTACGTCGTAACCTGGACTACCTGTATGTAGCTTTTTCTTCTGGTTAAAAGTACAACTTGTTCATAATAATAATAATAATAATAATAATAATAATACAACTTTGTCTTATACAAAATGTGAATTTTCTTTTCTTGTATAGTTACTATATAACTTTTTTCTTCTTTCTCAAAATAACATAACATTCCGGAAGCTTGGTGTGAAACGACTTTTAATATTTACGTGAGTAACTTAAATGTGTTTCTTGCCCCATAATAATAATAATAATAATAATGATGAATATTTAAGGACTTGTGATGTAAATGCTGTATTGATTGTTTATTATATAGCACTTTTTTGTAAATGTTTTTCTGTTTCACATCCTACTGTACTTCACATTTACTGTAGATCTGTTTGTAAAATGGTTGGAGTTGAAACCCAGGGGTGGTACGATAAACATTTACAGTTTACAGAAACATGCTTTGAGACGCTTCACATATTCCTTTATGGCTTTATGACAAAATATCGAGTTTTATCTGCAAGCAAAAGCGCCGTCACTACTCGATATGTACTGGAAACGTGGTTAGCTAACGTAACAAGCTAACGTTTACCAAATTTATCTCACTCGCTAATGTTAGCTAATGTGACTGTAAGAATAAAACAAAAATATCCATATGTATATATATCCAGCTAATCTTATAATCACAGTTACAACTTGTGATGTGAATCCCATAAATTACTTAGAAATACTGGTGACAAGACGTAGCATTTTTACACATGCAAAGAAAGTGATGTTTCCAGTACAGATCAGGTAACGACAAGCGCAATTCTAGAATACTTAGCGATGTTGTAGGATGAACCGGAATGTTCTAGAATTCCATTCACTGGCCTTTTGTCATCGTCGTCCAGATGGGCGTGCGGAAAAGAGGGTGTGAAAGTTTTACCCATTCCAAATACGCTGATTACTTGAAACATTGTACGTGATATTATTAAAGGCATTTTCCACAAATATATATGATAGATTTATAGACTTTTTGTTCTCCTCAACATTTTCACCGGAAAAAAAAATTAACACCCAAACCGAGCACTGATAGATGCCGCTGCTTGTAAAATCTACTGCCAATCAACCTAATTCATCAATCAACCAGACAATCAGAGTCAAGCAATAAGTTCTAATTATGAATCTATTTACCTGAAAAAAGAAAATGCTAGCATACGCAAAGATTTAAATAAACATTCCATATTCAGACAATCCTTATGTACAAACAATGGACCGTGACTTAAAAGAGGGCTGGGTCTTAGTCTAACATGACGACACGTAACGTCGTATTGAGTTTCTTTTTGCTGAGATGGCATGGAATTAGTACCATTAGCATTAGCGGTCTATGCTAAGTACCAGTTTTGAGAGCAGGCTTTGGTGTGATAAATCAAAAATATGGTACAAAATCCAACCAAGACGCAGAACTCTTTTAGCTCATTATCCATTCATTTGTCTGTTACATACAATATGAGAAGGCATTTCAGACGCATGTTCTTCCCCATCCATTATTTTTAAGACTTTATATCCTCGCCCTTGTTGCATCTTTGATCCAGGTCCATTATTTCTAGATGCTAACTTTCTCCTTCCTTTGTTTTCCTTCATCAAATCCCAGGATGAAGACAGTGTCAGACTTGTAGAGTTGGACAGAATCCATCATTGCATAATTGTTTTTCCCTCAAAACCTTTACTCCTCCGTTTCATCTCTGCTAATTTGTCCGATATTCCATGAAAGCAAAAAAAAAAAAAAAGAACTTCTGTATCGGTGTTGTGACCATCGTCGATGTATTTTTGACCATTTTTAAGACAATTGAGACCAATTACATGGCCTGTGCGGAAACACTGATCACAAATAAAATGGGCTTTAATGGAATAATGATGGAAAACGCGCCTCATCCTTCTCCTTTCCCGTTCATCGTTCCAGGTTACCATGGAGACTCATGCAGTGGTTCATTGGATTTGACATCTCAGCCTACGCCTGTCGTCCGCCTCTGGGCCCCGGCTCAGGCCTCTATCATTGCAGGTAGCGGTAGACTTTGAAGCAGTGGTTTCCAGAGTCGGCCACCACCACGTGTCCATCTGACGTCAGGGCCAAACCCTGAGGTCCGTACAAAGGGTCCGCTGATGTGTTGATGTACGACAGGAAGGAGCCGCTGCCGTCGAACACCTGGGAATGATACAAAGTGGGTTTTCATTATTACAACAATCACACACGACTTCAATAAATAGGCATTTGTTCTGATGTCACGGCGTGGGAAACTGACATACTGTCGTCATTCTGCAGCATTAATGTCATGGAAAAACGTGGTGGACGGCGGTACAGTGGTCAGTACTGTCGTCACGGGTTACCAGAGTTTGCATCTGGAATTTGCATGTTCTCCTCATGCCTGGGTGGGTTCCTCTCCTTGTCCGCATATATGTTCTTCTGAACTGGTGACATGTCCACGTGACCCACGTCAAAGTTGTCCTCTTTGTCCTTTGGTTGCTGGGACACCACAGGGCACCGTCCACGTCATCCTTCAGTTCAGGGGCCACATTCAGCTCAATTTGATGTCAAGAGCAGCGGGCCAGTAAAATAACAGCGTAAGAGCCTTTAAATAATGACTATTCTAAATGTGTCTGTTTGTTTTAGTGCAAAAAAGTCAAATGACATAACAAAAACTTTGATGAAAATGTGAAAAACATGAATTTTCTTAAAATCAATTCAAATTTCTTATAGAATTTTTTTTTTTTTTTTTTTTTAAATGGAATTCTTCCTTTTCAAATATGTCCCTGTGTTCTCCATAAACTGTAAATGTTCTCTGTGTTCTCCGTAAACTGTAAATGTTGTTCTTGTTGTTCCATCCAACTCCACAGGTCCATCTACAATCAGATTTATGACTAATGACACCAGAAAGTTGGTTTGGAGCGCTGGCCCTCTAAATGCACATGAGTCGGAATTCGTTTCCATGGTAATAGCTTTCCTCTTGGCTGGACCAGCATCGCTAGAAGATCCTGTTTTATTTTTTGGGGCCATGATGTGAAAAAGGAGGGTGAAAAAGGCGAGGATACCGAGAAAATTACAGAGCACAAACACAGACACTCCACACTTTGGGACGACTGGAGGCAAAATAATGGACAAGACTCAGGCGTCGTAAAGTCGAAACAGCGTAGGTTGAGTACCGCGTAACCCCAGGACCTCCTGCACATTCACCTCTAAACTTACAGACAACCAAACACAGACTGTGTACAGGTTTGACCTTTCGTTGTTTTCTGTATTGCCGTACCTGTATTCTGCTGTTTCCCCAGTCGGCCACGATGATGTTCCCGTTAATGTCCACGGCGACACCAGTGGGAGCATTGAACTGACCGTTGCCCTCGCCGTTGGAGCCGAACTTCAACACCAGCTCTCCCTCTGGAGTAAAAACCTAACCGTGAAGAAAGGTAAAAGCGGTGGATACATGAACAGCAGCTTAAATGGAGCTTTGTGAAAATGTGCGGAGGTCAATAAATCAGTACCTTGACAGAATGGTTATGGAAGTCCGTTACGATGATTTCATTGTTCTGGTTCACAGCCGCAAAGTGAGGACCTTTGGGACAGGAAACGGAACACAAGGTTTTAACTGGGTCATATCACATCTTTTTTATTGTGTAGACACTTGACTTTTTTTTTTTTTTTTTACTGATTTAGGCATTTAAAGGGGTTTTGTGTTGTATTTATATTCCAAACTTTCAACAGCAGAAGGAAGTCTGATACTAGAACCACCGATGAATCCATGGAACCATCAAGTTTCAGCATAGTTGTCCTAAATAACACTGTCTTGTCATCAATTGATAGTTTACATTATAGCTCTGTTAGCTTAGCTCTGTTAGCTCAGCTCTAATTGTGTGTTGTCAGTAACTGAAGTAAACATCTGTTTGAATCCAGCTGAACCGTTACAGTTTAGTCTGAAACAGCACCTGAGCAAAGATAATAACATCCCATAATAACTTTATACCTTCATATGCCTCAGAATCAAACTTATCCATATATATATATATATATATGTATATATATATATAACACACCGTCCAGCAACCAGAGGGTTAGCAGTTCAAATTCGGCTCTGTCCTAGTTAATCTATTGTGTCCTTGGGTGAGACACTTCACCTTGGCTCCAGTGTCACTCATAGGTGTATGAATGTTAGGTGGTGTTGGGAGGGGTCAATTTGGCAGCTGTTACTGCTCCACCCACAAGTTTATCACCACCAGAGGGGGGATGTGAGAGTGAATGAATAATGGATCAATAATGTAAAGTCTTGAAAAGCACTAAAGAAATCAAATCTATAATTATTCACCTGTTTGTAACTTTGCCACTGCTTTGGCGCCATCTTTGGTTTGTTTATACTTTAGTTACTTTACTCCTGTCACTGTGTAATCGATGTACAAGGGCACATCATGATTGTTCAGCACATTCTGATAGGAAAAAAAGCCTCAGTACTCATACTTACCTGCAAACTGCTTATCCCCGTTGCCCCGACTGCCAAATTTGGTAATGAGCTTGCCAGTCAGCTGGAAGATGAAGACTGTGCACGCCTTATTGTCAACCACGATCACATGACCATTCTGGTCCACTGACACACCCTTTGGACCCATGAGCCTACCAGAACCAAGCTTAGCCTGGAAAGAAAATTAATTGGAAAAAAAAAAATTTCATCAATAATATATTAACTTCAGTTCTACCCTGACACATCCTTGATTTTCTTTAAAATGTTCCAAAAAAAAAACCAAAAACAAAATGACATTGCTTTGTTGTTTTCTCCACACGTACCTTGAACTTGCCCTCACAGGAGAAGATGCTGACCCATTTGTTGTCATAGTCAGCAATGATAATGTCACCACTGGGATGCACGGCAACACCGGTGGGACGCTGCAGTTGTCCTGGCGACCGGCCCCGCACCCCAAAACGACTCTTGAACTCACCTTGGTTGGAGAAAATCTGGACGGACACAAGAAAGAAAGAAAGCACACAAGCTTGGTACTACATCATGACTATTATTTTGTTTTTGTATTCACATGTTTTCTGTAAAAATAAAGTAATAAATCCAGGAATTAACCCTTCAACTCCCGACTGACTTTTGGATCCACACATCTCATTATAAGTTTGCCTGTTTGAAAACTCAGGAATGTCGTGACAAACTGTCCTCAAATGTGACCTAAACTTTCAGGATTCAAGGATAAACTAAAGGATCATGGTCGTCCAATGATGTTCATGATTCGATGTCAAAGGACAACCTGTCTATCCAACCCTGGCAACAGGAGACCTTAGAAATGCCACGAGGGAATTTCTTCAAATTTGGCACAACTGTTTACTTGCATCTGTGGATGGATTGGTCTGTTTTTGGTGGCCAAAGGTCACGGGTACATCACCAGTTCCATTTAAACTTTCTTTGTACTTCCATATCCTCCCTTTCTAATCATCCTCACTTGTCTTTTTTACCTGGACACACTGATTGTTGCTGTCGGCGATAAGTATCCTCCCAGTGGCCGAGGCTGCCACTCCTTGAAGGTTAGTGAACTCTCCTTTATTCCTTCCCTTTGTCCCTAAATAAAGGACAAAAAGAATATTTATAACTTATATTGTGTTTGTTCCAGGAGTTTAATTGAGCTTTCCTTCTTTGATTACTTTCATTCCACAGTTCAAACTAACGTCTCACCAATCCTGAAGATGAGATCGTCCTCGATGGGGTTCTGGGTTTTGCGGCGTGGGGTGCCCAGTGCACTACTGGCCCTCTTAGAACCCTTCTTCTTCTGACCAGGGGACTTCCCTCGTCTCTTGGCCCCCTCGGAGGAGCCTGTGGACGGGGTGGCGTTGGCTGCTGAGTTGGTGGCTGTGGTGGTGGAAGGAGACACCTGGAGGGTTGGAGGAAGCAGAAGACGTCATCTACAGGTACACGTTCCCATGGTTTTAATGACTTGACTTGGAGTCTTTAGGCTTATTTAAGGATGCCACCAAAATGCTGAATGTTAGTATTGTGGACATTACCACCAAAGACCAGGGGGCCACAATGTACTTTATTGGGGGGGTGGGCATGTAAATTAGACATTGCTGCTTAATATTGATACTTATACTGATTAACCCCCTCCCCCCCATTTCAGTCTCAAAACTCTTGTTTTTTGATTAAACGTTTTTGTAGTGTAAGAGGTGGGGTTTTGTTTAATGATTCAATGGACAAACTGACATTATACACTAATGTTTTTAACACATTTAGGATTTAATGGAAAAAACAACATTATGCACTTCTCGTCTTTTGAAATTTTGTAAATATCATTAAAGTTTTGCTCATAAACCTAATGGAAAAATGACTAGTGCTGCTGGCTACTATGTCCCCTCTCACTTCCTGTTGAAGGCTCGTTTACAAACATTAACAGTGACGTCATCACTGACCTCCACCTCCAGATCTGAGGCCCTGGTAACAATCAGTTTGAAGGGACTTCCTTTGATGTGCTGGTCGTACAGACGGAGAGCCAATGAGAAGTCACCTTCCTTCGGCACCGTGTAAACAAACTCATACGTCCCGTTCTTGTGGTCGACAATTTCTCCATCCACGATGCTGCCGTCTGGAGTGAAAACCTGCGGCGATAAGACACCAAACGTTGCTTCACACATGGACGTCCCAAACATTTACGCTGCTGTTCTGAGTGAGACTCAAACAAACCTCTGCTGACAGGATGGCGTTGCCGCTCTTGCAGGCTCCTCCTGACTTGTCTCTGGTCACTATGGTAACAGAAGCAGGATGTCCCACAATGCACTGCTCCAAGCCTGCACCCATGGCTTCACTCTGGCTCGCCACAGCACTGAGAAAGAGGAGGGGGTCAGACTTATACACCCCAGGATGCAAATACAGAAGAGGAGGGTCTACATGTAGGTTTATACTGTGACAATGTTCATAATTTTCAAAGTAAAAGCCCTAACATGACCCACATGACTCCACTTTGACTATCTGTAGGTTGAAAAACATTTAACTTACTTGAAAGACTCAGATAAATGGTTGTTGACAGTATTTGACGTTAATGATGTGTGTTTAATGATAGGAGGAACTAAACGTTTAGATCAGCGGGTGTTTGGGTCTTCATGGGTTAAACGTGTCACCTGGTGGTGACGATGGTCCCCAGGTTGTGTATGGACTTCCTCAGCCCATCCGTCTCCAACACCAGGTCCAGCTGGTCGTTCTCCTCTGGTTGACATGGCAACCCCAGGCAGGCCAGGTGCCCCAGCTTCTCGCCGAGCTCACGCTCCGTCTGCAGGTTGGCCACGCACGCCTCGCCCGCCAGCGCCTCCTCCGTCTGGGCGCAGGTGGTCGTGATGTCCCCCTCACCCCGAAGGAGGCTGTCCACCTGACCCTGAAGGACCTGCACGCACAGACGGTTCTAACATGAATGCGTTCTGTTTTATAGCTGTAGAACGAGGCCGTGGAACCTACTGGAGTTCAGCATGTGTCAGTTTAACCCTTTAGAGTTCACTCACAGAAACACTCTAAACACAACTAAACAATATTACTCTGGTTATGTAGAAAATCAAGGTCAATGAAGTTACCGTATTTAGTCCCTTGCTCATATGTAGCCAAAAAATTATTTTAAAAAGTCCAAGAAGTATATATATATATATATAAATACAAGAAAAACTGTTTTATAACATTAGACCAACATCTGTGCTGATCCAGACCCACCAGTCCTCCATTAGTACCATAACTTCATTACATTAGTACCATTACTTCATTACATTAGTACCATTTACTTCATTACATTAGTACCATTACTTCATTAGATTAGTACCATTACTTCATTACATTAATACCATTATTTCATTACATTAGTACCATTACTTCATTACATTAGTACCATTACTTCATCATTCCATTATTTTTGCTTTTGCTATGTTTTCACATGTTTTCACATGTGTTTGTATGAATGTTCATAATCCTGATGTCTTTATGTCTTCATCTAATATTTACATGTTTATGTTTATATTTAATTTGGGGACTGTATGATTCATCTGTTATGCTGTTGAAAATTCACAAATAAAATTATAAAAACAATAATATGCTAATTACTAAAATACCATAAAATAAAATCTTGCAGACTGAAAACACATGTTTCTAAATTGAACCTGTCACATTTCCCACATGTACACTTTAGATACCACAGATGTTAACACCAGACTGGACAGACACATATGTTTTCCGTACCTTCTGTTTGAGTCCGTAGGTGACCTCCAGCTCCATCAGCAGGACACTCTTCCTGACGTCCAGCTGCTTATGCAGGTCCTCAAAGCTGGACTGGATGTCCTCTTCGATGGACGCTCTCTGATTGGTCAGCTGTTGGAGGATCTCCTTGATGAAGGACAGAGCGTCCGACACCTGGGGGAGTCTGTGAAGATGCACTTGAACTGAAAACTGGGAAGTGATGTTTGCATTTCTCTTCCTGTCCACTAGAGGTCAGTGTGTCCTATTACGTCCACTGTTCTTGAATCCCTTCAGTTATAAACAGTTATGACCAAACATTTGTTTTGTAACATCACAAAGGCCTTGACATCAAATCTGATCAGTTCATCCTTGTGCAACTTTGTCAAAATAGAGAAGAAATAATAATTTAAGGTGAGATATTTCATTTATAACAATGAAATAATAATAATAAACTTTATTTGTATAGAATCTTTCATACAAACATTAATAATAATAACAATTTTGATATAATATCATTATATATATTGAAATAACTTTAGAATGTTGTGTAAAAAAATGCTCAATGAAATGGTTCAATTGTCCTTTAGGGTACATTTAAATGTTTTATTTCACAAAAAATGTAAATGTACCTACTCTTATATGGGATTTTCAGTTTTATATAGTTTTATGTTCATAGACAAGAGTTATATATGCATAGAAATATATTTTATTCAGTTAAATGCATAAAAATCTATGCAGGTTCTTGAAACTGTACGTTTACCATGAAGTGACATCTCAACCGTTTGGTAGAGGTCAGTATTTCAAAAACTATGGGGTCTGTTCATAAAATTAGTTTTGTTTGTTGTTATTAGTGCCCCAAGGAAATAAAAAATATGAAGAAAACATTTTTTCATTGCTTTTTTCTGGGTGAGGACTTTAAAGGGTGAAGGCCAACTGCAAAAACCCTGGATCCTGTGTCTGTGGGCGGTACCTGTTCTGGACCGCCTCCAGACCGTCCTGCAGGAGGCTGCGGTGCTGGTCCAGGGCTCGGTCCAGCGCCACCTTCGGGTGCTCCTCGTGTTCGGGCAGACAGTCCTCACACAGAGGACACTCACAGGAGGAGCAGTAGAGTTCTGCCACCTGCAGACGACAGAGACACCAGTTCACGGTAAATATGTTCAGTTATGCAACATTTGTACAGTTTTGTTCTGTTTTAAGGACCTGTGAACAGTATTCTGGCACAAACAAGGCTCTGTTTTTTTATACTCCAGGCTCCAGAACCACAAACACAACTTTAATGAACTTTACTTTTACTTCTCTAATGTTTCACATCTACGAGTCACAGAAAACATTATTATTCCATCAAAAATCTTCAAAAACAATAGTTATGCAATCAGATACTAACTCCAGTGTGTGTCATGTGACTAAAGCAGATGATTTTTTTAATTTTTTATTAATATAGTATTTTATTTTTTGTGGACTTTTTTCTCTCTGTAGCACTTTGAGATTTCACTGAATGAAGAGTACTTTATAAATGTTATTCGTTATTATTATTATTATCACCATTATTATTATTATTATTATTATTATTATTATTATCATCATCATCATTATTATTATTATCATTGTTATCATCATCATCATTATTATTATTATCATTGTTATCATCATCATCATTATTATTATCATCATTATTATTATTATTACCATTATTATTATTATCATCATCATTATTATTGTTACCATTATTATTATCATCATCATTATTATTATTATTATTATTATCATTATCATTATTCATATTTTAACTCCAGTTAACTGACCTTCCCTGCATGCTGGGTGCAGGTGTTTTTTCCGGGCGGTGCCTCCAGGACGGTGCACTCCTCACTGCTGCTATCTGGGGAGTGTTGGTGGGCCTCCATCTGCGAGCAGCAGCCAGGTGGGGGGAATCCTCCGAACACACCCCTTACCCCTCTGTGAAGCCAGGGGGAGGGGCTGGGCGTTCAGCTGGACGAGTCCTTAGAGTCTGTTTGGGTGGTGTTTTTATTCCCACTCAACATTTAGTCCATAGAAGTTCGACCTTGAAGGATGCTCCTTTGGAATCCAGTTCCACTTCTGATCCGGTTCTGGTTAGTCCACGGTCCTCACCTCCACAGTATTACCGCTCTACATTCCTGGAGGTAAAAAAGGATCCACACATTCAAAAAGTGACGTATTTGCCGTATAAAATGTTTCTGCTGGGTCCTGTTTTAGTCCGATTCAAAGGGAAAACGACAAACCTCAGAGATGATTTAATTCACCGAAGGTTCAAACAGAGGACAGGATTTACTGTGGAGGGACGAGAGGAAGGAGGATTAGACGGAAAAGCAGATAAACATGGACAACAAAAAGTTTAAAGCTGATAAATTCAGTGTTTCATTTGGTTTCACACACACACACACGCACACACACACACACACACACACACACACACTGTAAACCACTAATTCACCAGTACAGAGGTTCTCACACAAAGTCAGAACTGGACCAAACTGGACTGGACTGGGCCGTATTTGGCCCCCAGGGGGTTGAGTATTGGAGTGTGGTTGAATGTGTTGAAAGATGAGAGAGGATGTTTTAAAAATCCAATTTCGATTTAAAATCAATTACCGTATTTTCCGGACTATAAGTCTCAGTTTTTTTCATAGTTTGTCCGGGGGTGAGGCTTATACTCTGGAGCGACTTATGTGTGAAATTATTA
>JAPSES010001662.1:0-14856 GCA_029822895.1 Maxillicosta whitleyi
TCCGGACAAAGTTCAAGGCGGACGCGGCTTCGGAAACGACACAAACACATATAGCTCTGCACTTACGTGGGAGATAAATATTAAACACAGTACAACAGGTGGAACCATTAAACTGACTACATTTGGAAGAGGTTTTCCAGAATTCTCCCCAAATTTTCCAGATGAAATTTAATATTACTTGTTGCCATTTATCATCTAAACCAGGGGTGTCAAACTTACTTTAGTTCAGGAGCCACATACATCTCACTATGACCTCCCTCAAGTGGGCCGCAACAGGAAAATAATCCACTATGAATAATGTCAACTCCGAACTTTTCCGTTTTAGAGGGGAAAAAAAGTAGGGAAAAAAGAAAATATTTACATGTACAAATTATCCTTTAAAAGTATGAATAACCATGAACCTCAAATTTACTGAAAGATACTAGAGAAAAGTCAAATTCAAGCACTTTTAAGCATCATTTTCTAATTTTTCCAGCACAACACCATATCACTGAGTTAAAATACATATGTACAGGAATACATAAACTCATGATTGTTTTTCACAACGATATACATGAACTTTAAACTTAATCTAAACTTATATTCCATAATAGCAAGGTTGAGAAATTAAAGTTTTATCCTATAAAAAAGGGAAGCCACTTGGTGTTCTACAGACACACTCGCACAGAAATAAAGATTAAGATAAAATAAATATAACTGGAGTCGACCTGAGATCACCCCGTAATTATTAAAAAGTTTTAGTTTTCAAAATATATCACCTCCCTGTAAGTAGCATTGGCCTCCCACCTAACCTGGTGTTATTATTAAAAATAAATAAATAAATAAATCACATCGCAGAGTTATAATTGCAAATATGTTCAAATACGTTCACAGGAGAATACACTCAACATGGGTGATAATTTCCACACTGACCCAACGTTATGGTGTTTTGTTGCTCTGTCTTCATGAACACAGGCCATTTCTACTTCTGTTTGTGAATTGCCTGTGACTTGGCCATGGTCATGGTGGTTCTCCGCAGCCAGAACAGACCATATGGAGAGATGACCTCCCACCCCTATCAGCTGTTCCCTTTTTCAGAAAGAAGACGGTATTACAAATAGTAGTGACAGACAAAGAATTTTTTAAATCTAATTATATATATATATGTTTGAAAATTTAAAAGATGATTTTGTAAGTCAAGAAAGTAATGCGACGTGTAATAAAACTGTTATGTAATCCACAGGTGAAACTGTAATGTTCTCGCTCTATAACGCCTCTCCAGTATTGGTTCTAAGTGTTCACCTTCTTTGAAATATATTTCTTTTGTTTCAGGGTGAAATAGGTCCAATTAACAACTATTAGATGTTGAAGTACTGACTCATTTCATATATATATATATATATATATGATTTGTTTTTTTTCCATTTTCACACCAATAAGTAGTTGTTATTTTAATTAAGTGAAGTCCCATGGAGCACACATGGATAGGAAAGACGCTATTTTGACATGACTAAATGTAGTGTTATGTTAAACACCATGTATTAATTCTAAACGTTTGCATGACCACCGCTGTATTCTGGCGCCCGCCTCACAGTAATCTCACGCATTTCTCTACTGATGAATTCATGGTCAGTTCTGCTTGCAGGACAGAATGTTCACAGTAGGAGGAGCTATTGCAGCTACAGGGAGCTGAGACCTTGCATTCCAGTGGATATATCAGATAACAGCCACTACACTATGCATGGCACAGCCCAATAGCAAGGCATGAACCGACGGTTGGTAAGTCACTTCAATAAGTCAGGTCCAATCAGAGGATGGTGTCGGATGACATAATGAAAGTCTAAGCTATTGTTCGGGGTGGAGCCACCAGAGAGCATGAATGTAAACCAGACCCAGAATTTGGAGCTCTGGTGAATTGAGTTCTAGCGTCGTCAACTGTTGTCTAGAGAAACCAGCACTGATGATTCTATTTTACATCCATCCATCCATTTTCAACCGCTTAGTCCCTTTCGGGGTCGCGGGGGGGGGGGGGCCTATCTCAGCAACTATGGCGGAAGGCGGGGTACACCCTGGATGAGCCGCCAGTTCACCACAGGGCCACACAGACAGACAGACAACCATTCACACACACATGCACACACTAGGGCCAATTACTAGGGCCAATACCAATTAACCTGTTCCCCAGGTGCATGTCTTTGGAAGTGGGAGGAAGCCGGAGTACCCGGAGAGAACAGGGAGAACATGCAGACTCCACACAGAAAGAACCGATGGTCCTTCTTGCTGTGAGGCACGAGCGCTAACCACTGCGCCACCGTGCTGCCCATTGGGCGGAGCATTAAGGGTCTTGCCCAAGGACCCTCACTGGCAGCTCTGTGTTTGCATGCGTCTCCGGCCGGAATTGAACCGGCGACCCCATGCATCCCAGGCCATGTAACCAGAATAAACTTTATGAACTGAGACCGAGATGCATCCTGAAATTCATCGTTGGAGCTTCTAATCAACGAACATATGCGACCTCAACAGACAGGAACAATGATAAACGAATGATAACCCCAAGTAAATGAAAGTGTTTACATTTACAAACTACAGAAACAAGTGGACTTCAGTTATATACCTCTATAGCTACACCACAAAGCGCTTTACATAGTCTCACATTCACCCATACTCATACACCAGTAGGATGATACTATGCTACTGTACCATTCCAGACCATACTGGGAGCAATTTAGGGTTCAGTGTCCTGCTCAAGGACACTTCGACATGTGGACAGTGGGAGCCAGGATTTGAACTGCCAACTTTTGACAAACTGCTCTACCAACTGAGCCACAGCCGCCCCTACAAACAAATGTGAATGATATTTTTGAAAGAACAATATTATGCCATAATGTATCATTCATACATGTGCATCACTGATGGGATCAAAAAATGCACTTCATTTTCTTACACATTTCATGTTTGTTCAAGTTACTCATTGTTCAATGTATCGCTGAAGAATAATTCATTAATGTAAATATTTTCACAATTTAATGTGGGCTTCGTGATATTTTTTTTTTACTAAAATAAAGTGAAAAAATGGCGTATTTATTCCTAGACATAATACTATATCATTATATTCACATTAAACCAAAAAGGCATTTTGGAATCATTATTTATAGGTTATTATGCAATTATTTTACTTGAGGATGAACGTGGCCCCTTGACTGTTAATATCATCAGTGTCATTTTTCGACTTGGCAAATTCATCCCGTGGGTCAGATTAGAACCTTTGGCGGCTGGTTTTGGCCTAAGGGCTGCATGTTTGACGCCCACGCTCTAAACTTAATCAAACAGTCATTTTACAACCTTGCGTTGTGAAACATATCAACGAGACCGAGTCGAACCTCAGCGTACAAGACATAAAAACCTAAGATCTTATTTTCCCAATGAATCACTTGATCCTTAGAGAATGGTTCAAATAAAACGAATGACAGCAGAATGACTCCTTATTGATGATTACGCATTTTAAGCGAGGGGGGTTAAATGTCAGTTTATAGGAAGCATGTGCAGTCAGACACTGTAAGATACTCAGGTACTGGTGCTGAGATTCTCGCCTAGTGGTGGTGGGTCTATTTAATATTTAATCGCATCTCCCAGAAATAAAAATCCACTTGAGTATTGCTATACAGTGTGGGACCCCTGTGGATTTTCTCAGTATGGGTTCTCCTGCTGTAATGTAGCAGTGAAAGTACGCGCTAACAACCACCAGTCCACAGAAGCACGGATTTAACTGAACCATCTCCGTCTCTGGGTTTCTGTCCGTTAATGCGAACATATGAACGAATGCATATGAACACGTCTGAGACCTTTATTTGATCCTGATGAGAAAGTCACGAGAAAACAACTGGGTTATGAGGAAGGAAAAAAATGAGAATGTATGCTATTAAGTTGCGCGACTGTTGTTGTTTTTTTTTTATTTTACAGAGAGAGAGAAAATGCAAATGCATGCATTGTACTTCTTACTGCAATTAAAATATCTAAAGCCAGAAGCGCTGGTGCTGTAAATGAGGAGTTAAGGGTTTGTCTCCTTCCTGTCACGACCTGGCCCACTTACATAGACTTCATCAGGAAATAGTTGAATGTGTGATTCCTAGAAAGGTTCCATTTTATTGATCTAAACGTCCAGAAGCCCAAGTCACCGCCATTTGCATCAGAAACATTTCCAAAAAAATCCCAAAGCTCTTATGCAATTTGATCCACTTCTATCTCATTCATGCATATAATACTTTAATATGCATCCAGCTCCATATAACGACCAAACATGACCTTTGACCTGAACTCATTTGAATATCGTGTCGGAAAATACAGCAAAATCTTGACTTTTAAATCCACTTTGTAGTTTATATTTGTTTGAAATATGTCAAACACACTATATTTATACATAAAATATATCTATATATGGGTGGTTTGTCGAGTCGACCAGCTGATAACGGACACGTCCAACAGCGCGTTGGATGGCGCTTCTGTAGAAGTCGAAACTGTCAATTAGGTAACATCTACAAACTATACCTTGTCTGAACAAAAGAAAAAAGAAAAGTATGATTACATTAACGGAAGACAAAATGAACGTCATTAGCCTTAAAATATATATCAAACTTTAGAATCTACAAGATGTCTAGAGAGTTTTTACTTTTATTGTATTTTATATTATATTTTATGCTTAATTTATCACATGCGTGCATTTTTTCAATCTTTTTTGCACCCCTACTGAGTGTTCCCTGAGAACCCGTAACTGTAAATTTCTCCACTGTGAGATTAATAAAGTATCTTATCTTATGTTCAATTAATTTGAAGGCAAACTAAAAATGATCAATTCCATCCAGAACATCCCAACAGATCAACTAAACACGTCTGATTGACAAAAGTCTGTTGTTATTATGATTATTAGTATCGGTCGCTTTAATGGAACTCTTTTCCAGTCGAGTAAATCATGCCACTATTAATCCAAAAGCGTTCCAAATTCAGAATTACAGACATTATCGGGTTATAAAGGGACCCGT
Source organism: Maxillicosta whitleyi (assembly GCA_029822895.1). Taxonomy (NCBI): domain Eukaryota; kingdom Metazoa; phylum Chordata; class Actinopteri; order Perciformes; family Neosebastidae; genus Maxillicosta; species Maxillicosta whitleyi. The sequence goes on from JAPSES010001662.1 coordinate 5,016, forward strand.
TTTGGAGATGCTTAATATTGGAACTGGGTCCTGCATCAGTGAATATGACCCGAAATTATTACCAAGACATAATTATGCATGTGACTGAGCCAGACGCACTTATTTTGAAAATAAATCCAAAGTGGGAAAAACAGATAGGATACCAGAACATGTCCTTTCTTTTAAGTTTTGCCTCATACCGACTGTTTTCTACTGATCTGAACCCACTGACCCCAACACGTGACGTAAGAGATGATTTTTTTTTTTTTTTATTGATGTAAAGAAAGTTATTTAGCTTAAAAAAAAACAAAAAAAAACTCAAGTTGGGATAAATAGTTTCCAGTCATAAAAGTAGCTGACTTGCAATTTCGCAAAAATCCCTCCAGTTCTGTCTCATGGGGTGATCAACAAATCTGTTTAGCCGCAAAGGAAAGAGATGCCGTGAGAACATCCAAGACAAGTCTTTGAACGCATCGCATCCTCACCGCTCAGGGTTGGATCCATTTTTCTGTCGAGCCTCGCTTTTTACTGCTACCACTCTTTAAAACATTTGAGCAGAGGGCTGAGTGAGACAGATTCACTTCCTCTGGCAAGACTTTTCATCAGAAATGCCTTTTCCGTGTGCCTGTCCCTTTCTCGGCCCGAGTCGGTACAAAATGTTGTCAATGAAAGTTAACAGAGATGAGACCTTCGATGTGGTCGTGAATTGATTGTATTTTTACATTACAATGCGTGCGCTATTCTCCAGATACCCCGGTGCTCTGGGCTATTCTCCACAGTTCTTCAAAATGATTCAAGTTGGGCCCTGAAACTTCCTTCGCAGAGAGGATACGTGGGAAATGCAAGACAATATGGACGTCAGATATGTGAGCTACCTTCAATAAATCACTAAATTTGAAAAAAAAAAAAAAAAACAACATTTACGGTATATATGAACACAAAATATCTTATGGAAAACACAAAAATGTATCAACAATCATGCATTGCACGAATGTACAGACACATGATATTACAAATCTGTGATCAAAAAAACTATTATTGATTCCCATCCCATAATGTTTACTGCAATCTGCTTTCACCCCTTTAGTGTAACACAGTTTTGTTACAACTATTATTAAATTAATTAGAAAATAAATGCATAAAATATTTTATTTTTCATAATTTTGGGTAGATTTCATGTCTATGATGTCCAGTAAATCTACAATAAACATAGATTATATACTTCAAAAGGCTAAATGAATTAATTGATTTAGTAATTTCTGGTAAAAACATCAATTTATACATGTATTTAAGTTTATTACAACATATGTATGAGGACATTTGTATTAACATTTTATTAACCAATTCACATAAGGGGTCAAAATTGTATGGAAAATAAATAAGAAAAAAATAATTAGAAAATTTACTTTTGTTTCACAATTTGATGTAGAAACATGACCCAGGGGTCAGAGTTCAATAGGACACCGAGCCTTCTCCCTGTAGCGCCGCATTGTTATTACTAAGATTACTAAGGTTAGCTGTATAGCTTAGGTTAACACTGCAGACTTTGATGCAGAAGGTTGCCAGTTTAAGTCCCAGGTGGGCCCTTAATGCTACATACTTATACCTTGTAAGTCGCTTTGGATAAAACCGTCAGCTGAATGTAATGAATAAGATCCTTTATTGTTAGTATGCAGTATACTTTGTCACACACTGAAATTTAGTGTCTGATTTAAACCCATCTTTAGAACATGCAGGAACACACCACACACTGCAGCGTAGGAGCAGCCGGCATGCCTTAACAGGTGTCCAGGGAGCAAAGAGGGGGTTCAGTGCCTTGCTCAAGGGCACATCAGCCAACACATTTTTCTGCCAATTCATGGAATTGAACTGGCGACCAGATGATTTTGTCATAATTATCGTTATTATTATTATATTATTATTTTTATATTATTACCTCATTATGTAATAACACTGAAATGCATTTTGTAATAAATCCTGCCATATTTTATAACTGATTACATAATTACTTAATTAGTGCAGCTTTTATCACTAGCTTCTGTATTATAATCAATAAAGTTACATTTGATTTCAGTTTGACCAATGAAACATTCTGCTAGTTTTTTGTTTTGTTTTTTTCAATGAATTTTGATTCAACCCTAATGCTTACTGTTGTTCTGCTGGTATAATGGATTTTCCGGTCAAGGCATTAATTTTGATTGTATGTTACATAATGATATGATTTTTATATTACATAATGCACCAAATTATTAGATTTCCTTTAAAAAAAAAAAAAAGTACTACATCTGTGTTTTATAATAACTGTTGCAATATGTAAAATGTTTATTACAAAATGCTGCTTTATAACATAATGAGGTAAAAAAAAAAAAGACATTATCGCATACATATATTACTTTGTCACGATGTTATTGTGAGTCTTTAAATCGGACATCTTTAAATCTTCAAGAGCATATGATTTAAAAATATGCAATGGTTATAGTTTCGGCTGTGTGAGGATCCCTCTGCACGTCTATGATGGCAGTATTTACATATTCTTTTGCCATCTGCATGTCCTGCTGGTACGGCAGGTGGATGGATTAGCACAAACACAAAATCATTTGTTAGATGTTCGGAAAATCCAATACATTTAAATTGTTCGTATCGTAGTTAATACTATGCAACTATTCGTATCACATTTCAGGCTCTGGGAGTGACAAAAAAAAAAAAAAGAAAAGGAACATTACAAATTTAATTTATGTCCCTGGTGGAGTTTAGTGTCTTAAAACCATGAAATAAACATCTCATGGACTGTCTCGCTACCACAATAAGAATACTGTAATCCTACTCTAATCCTAGTTTAGTGATAAAAAGCTAAATTATCTCATTGCTTCGTGTCTGGCAGCTGCTTTGTTGTCATGGAACGCGCTGGCCGGTGGTTCGGAAACGCCGGATAAATCTCTGACTATTTACCATGAAGTTGGACTTAACTGGTTTGAAGACGCACGGCTTTGAAAATTAAATGGAGTAATCAAAACACGGTGCACTTGTCTGACGTCGACTGGGAAAACAGAGGTGAAGTTGGAAAGAAAACACTTATTGAACTAATAAGCAACACCGCAAGACGTCTGCAGCTACAAACGTGACACAAACAACATGTACAGAATAAAGGTTTTAATTTAATATGTGGAAACTGCATGTATTTACCTGCTCCTGTCTAACGAATAACATCACGTTACCCGATTACATCAATGCTCCTCAACTTCAGAAGCAGTGGAAGGACTGTTGGAGATATCAGCACTAATCAAAGACACAATGAGGACACTATTAAAGCTGTGGGATCAGGTTAACACAACAAACGCAGATAATGACGCATATAATAGCACAGTTTAACTAAATTCTGGGAATATATTTGGTACAAGTTGGAAAATGACCATGAGGAAGGGTGTTTTTTTTTTTAAATAAACTTGGAATTTGACAGATAAAAGGAGAACATTTTTAAATATTCATGGATAAAATATTAAAAGATGAACAGAAAAAAAAAAAAAAAAATGAATAAGAACGGGCCTGAAATGTAAATTTGTTCGAAATACTGTCTTTAAGAGCAGAACTGTTTGATGCAAAGCTGAAAACTGACATGAATGCGTTATTTCCGTAAATATTAAGTTGGTATTAAGCAATTATATAAGGGACGATAAGTGGACAATGTTTTTCTTTGTGTGGGCGTGTGGGTGCGTTTGTGTGTGTGTGCACGGGTGTGAATGTGCACATGTGTATAAGAATGTGTATAATGTAGGTGTACATTATAGGGGTGTGTGTGAATGCAAGCATATTGTTTATTTTTATGTTATTTTAATTTTTAAAAGGCTCTTTCTGGTACCACATCTGTACATTCTTGATTTCGAAGCCTGTAATGTTACTTACTCATTGTCCAAAAATAAAGAATTGAAAAAATAAATAAATAAATTATATAAATACAGGTGTTGGACGCCTGTCCTGAATGATAGATGATCTGTGACAAAGTAGCTCAGAAGTTCGACCAAACACCAGGTTAAAGATCTATCTTTAAAACGGTTAATGAAGGGATTTGAAATTAACTCTTCATTTTAAAAAGAAATTATAATGTTTGTTGTTTGTTGCGTTATTGATTGAATGTGTGACCTTTACTAAAAACAATATGTGCTTATAGCTTTTGTGCACTAAGTTCATGAGCTGAAGAAAAGTTTTTTTTTTCATATATTTTTTCACATTTTTCCATATATTACGTGTTCTATGCAGCTGCCTAGCAACAGAGTATTAGCCAATGATATGTGTGTAATGAACTTATGTGAACTGGATAATGGGAGTGTCAAGAGAGCCATAAAGAGAATAAGAGATTTTAGGGATTTTGAAGATTTTTGTTAAGATTTTGATATAAAACTTGACCTCTGACCTCCTGGTGAAGTTTCTTCATTTTTCCGTTTGAGTTTTTCCATCTCCTGTCTGTGTCTGTGTCAGTTACCATGTTCAGATGACCCCTCCCTGTAGGCCTGTGTGATATATCGATTAATTCGAATGTACACTTCAGGACGACGCATTTTTTATTAAAATCGTTTTTTAAATTATTAGATTTTTTTTACACGCGAGCGTCAAAAGCGGAACTAATCCGCTGTGCTGCCACGCTCTACACAGTTAAGTTAGCGGGGCGCAATAAAAAACACTGTAGATTCACAAGCACGGCAGCGACCGAGGGGCAACCAGTGCTAAGAAAGGTGTTGCTACATGTGTAATCTGGAACTGGTCCAGTTTTCTTGCGTCAAACTTAGAACAAACGACGCTCGCTGTAAGGTCTGTTCAAAAGCTGTTAGAACCAAAGGAAGCAGCACGACCTAAAGCAGAGGCACGCAGCCGAGTGGGAGAAGTGCAGATCCCAAAGGAATGAAAATAGCCGTCAAACAAACAACAGTCCCTGAAACATTTTCGAACTGTGTACCATATGCTTTTGATTAGAGCTGAGAAAAATCTATTAAATTCAGAAATCTGATTTTTTTTTTTTTTTTTTTAGGTCATATCGTCCAGCTCTACTTCCCTGTTTGGCCCGGCGTTAGCTAGACCCTCCTTTCAGGGGGTACTTGAGTAGGTAAGAGAGGGGAACATCTGTATACCCGCAGAGCCTAAACTATTGAATTGGGATGAGTGGTGTTCTGAAATTGCAAACCTTTAGGGTATAATTTTTACGATATATCACAAGGAATGACATTGCCTAAGAGCCGCGCTTTTACACTGGCATAAAATAACAATTGTAAACACTAAAAAACATAACAAAACACCAGAAGTGGATGATATAAAATTATAAATAACATGACATGTGCATGAAAAGGCCTGCACCTGGGCTATATGAAAGGAAACATGACAAAAATTATCTCTAAACAACCAAGAAAATTGATATGAAATGGTAAGAGTTCACACAACACGTCTTGTGATATTGTATAGCGATGCAGCTGTTCTATTAAAATGACTAAGTCCTGCAAATTACCTACCGTATTCCATATTCTTGTTATTATATTTGATTTTTTTTTCAGGAAAACACGTTCTGCTTTGTATGTTGATATATGTACATTGATCAATTACTAATAACTGTTTCCTGTTGACATTCACGTTCGCAGATGTACACAGTTCCAGACATAACACCGGTGATTCAGATAAACGCACACCTGCGCCAGTGTGAACAGTTCTGATTCAATATATTTGTAGGTGAACACTTCTTTCTTATTTTCTTAATCACACCCCCAGTGGGTAAAAGCCCTTAAACACTACATTCTACGTGGGCGCACATTCAACCGCACAGCTGAAAGAGAACTGAACTGTGTGCAGATGCTGATAGTAATGATCCACCGACGGATCCCTGTACGTGTCGTTACAAAACCTAGCGGAATCTGCAGCCCTGGTTCCCACAGGACCAGTATTACTTGTAAATCTAAGGTAATTTGCTGTACACGTGGAGGTCATCTGGGATCCTAATCCTGGGCGAATCAGCCATGTCGGTAAAAGTTCCACTATAGATGATCGACCCTTTTCCAGCCGACAGACGTCCTGTGATAATAGTAGTCGTGTAAATAAATCAACATCTTTGTGATTGGATGCGGTTGGATGTGCCGCTTTTGTTTCCTCGGTGCTGAATTCCAAAGACTGTGAAGGCTGTGCTGCCGATTGGCGGAAAAAGGAACGTTGTAAGTGTTTTTGCCTGAAAATGAACTTTAAATCCTTCAAAAGAGCAGCACCTGAAACCGGGACCAGATGGATGACGTTCATAACGGCTCCAGAAACATGCTTTTTAATCCTTCAACTGCACTGGCTACCAGTAACCTACAGAATTGATTTTAAAATACTACTTCTCACTTATAAAGCCTTAAATAGAACAGAACCAAGTTACATTTCAAAGTCACTGATTAATTATGTGCAAAATAGAACACTAAGGTCATCCAACGCAGGGTTACTAGTGACTACCAGATACATTACTAAGAAAATTGGGGATGCAGCCTTTGTTAACTATGCACCAAAGTTATGGAATACAATTCCAAAAGACATCAGGGAAGCCAGTTCACTGAGTATATTTAAAACCAAATGAAAAACATTTAACAACATCAGCCTTTGAAGGGAGATGACAATGAAAACGGGGTCACAATTACATTCTGTGTGTAATCAAATCTTAAATTTCTTATTTCTTTTACTGAAATTTAATTGAAATTTTAAAATTGTCTTGACATTTTTTATTGAAATCTATTGAAATTTCTCATTTTCTTATACTTTTGTAATTTATAATTCTGTGCAATCAAATCTTAATGTATTTCTTATTTATTTCTTATTTCAACCTGTATTAAAATTGTATTTGAACTTTTAATCAATGTGAAGCACTTTGGGCTACAGTTTTTGTATGTAAGGTGCTATACAAATAAAGTTTATTATTATTATTATTATTATTATTATTATTAACAGATAACTGTGAAGCAGAGTATAAAACAGACTTCCGTTATCCTGTGGAAATGAACTGCAGATGTGGGGGCTTGACTTTCACATCCAGAGTAGTGTGTGAATAGGGATTACGTCATGAAAATTATGAGGAGATTACAAAGAAATATTTTTGTTAAGTCACTTAAATAAAAGCGCAAGCTATTGTTTTGTCGTCAGTAATGATCATTGTGTCCTGTTCAATAAAAGGAGGTGAAAGGAGCACTCTATTCACATCGCTCCGCGGGGGCACAATTTTACATTCAGCCTGCAGCGACACGCTGAAAGGCTTGACCTCAGCCGAGGCGACAGACATGGCCCTGCTGTCAGGCCGGCAAGCTGGGCCTGATTGCTAACATGGCAGCGTGACCAGCAACAGCTCGTACCGATGTGAGGCGACCTTACAGCATCCGGAAAATAAAAGAGGTGTAGACGCTCCCATCAAACCAGAGCCCTGATGTAAGGAGGTTAAAGCCGACAAGCAGGCCTTGTATTATTGTCCTGAGGCTTTTAGTCTCATAAATGTCAAATAAATGTCTCCTGTCTGTTGTAATGTGATATAACTAGATTCACCGCTTCGTTCTGAACTTAACTAAAGCAAGAACAACAAAAAAAAAAAAAAATAGTGCATATTCACAGCACAAATGCAACATTTGACACATTAAATTATACTTGCATATACCGAGGAGGCACTTAAAAGCTTCGTTTTTTTTTTTTGAAAATCCAAGGATGTGAACTGTGTGACTCTGGGAAACTAGTTAAAATAATCTGATTGAATTTCAGGGGTGGAATTAAAAAGAAATGTCCAAATTGGGGTTTGTGTTTGATATTTATTACCCTGTAGCTCCCAGTATGGAGCGTAGTCCCTTTCAAGTGAGCTGTTTAAAAATAGGAAAAGTGACTGCTCTAAAAATAGATGAAAAAAATAAATAAATAAAATAAAATCCTAATATTACAAGCATCTGGTCAAATGCTTCCAAGGGTTCTGGAACCCTCTTTTTCAACATAAAGAGCATTTCACAGGGATAGCTATATAATTTACCAAAAAAATGTGTGCATTAAAAAAAAAAAAAAAAAAAAAAAAGGCATGATAGCTGCCTGACTCTGAAGTAGTAAAAGAGTTGGACCTATCCATGGGCAGAATAATGGGAAACTGCACTGATAAATATTGAACATCCTCTAATGAAAGAAGATCAAAAAGGCTGAGCTGAAGACGAGCACCGCCGACACATCTTCTCCATAAATAAAACATGAGCTACTGCGGGCTTCTTACTCCCAACCCAGATTTAATGAGAGAAAAAAAATAACAAACACATATGGAGGGACATAACTCTGTAGTGCACCTCAGATTATCTCGCAGCGGGGGGGAAACCGGCGAAGGAACCCCTAAAGAGGATTTTAAAAATACAGATATTAATGTATTTGCTCCAGTTAAAAAATAGTACATTGGGAAATTTACAGCAGGAAATGGGAAATTAAATTGTTTTGAGGCCTGAGGTGTTGCTATTGAAATTGAAAGTGTGTGGTATGTAATTTCAAGGTAAGATCTGGAGTCGGAGTGAGAATGTGAGGGAAAACCCAGAGGGAGGGTCTGCGAGTCACGCAATACTCTTATTATTGTGTTTTCCCTGTTGTCGTACTCCAATTATTTTCAGGAAAAAAAACAGGTTTGAGTGTGTATGTTGGTTAAATATGTCTTAATTCAAATGTATAAGGCGTATTAAACAGACCTCCATAGACACACAGACTGCGTTGTGTGAATTTGTATTAAAACACGTATAATCCCATCTGGACGGTTTACCCAGGATCATGTCAAGTGCATTTTTTTCTCTTGAGGATTTTTAACAAAACAGATGTAAGGACAGACAGGGGCGTTTGGACATATGTCGTAGATGTTCAGGGTTCGTGTTAGGTAGCATATGCCAAGATCCTTGTTTCTATTTTTCTGGCCAGAGGGAAACATGCCACATATATAACTCACTTCATAGACCGTAACAAATCAGAAGGATGCTGTGTCATTAAAAAAACATAAATAAATAATAAAATAATAGGTGCGCTGTAGATGCAGATTTGATTTATGTCACATCACACCATGACAACGTGGCCCTAGTGTTTATCTGTTGTCATCGCCAAGTGCTCATTGTTTACTACAAAGCGGACTGAAAACATCACTTCACCCATTGTTCACTTTAAGAAGGTCATGTGACACCTTAGTTAGGTTAGGTTACTCCATTGTTCTAAGTGTAGACACCAGGATTCTGGAAATAGCAACGTGATTGTAAAGCTATTGTCTTTCAAAATGACCAATATCTCCCAAAATATTGGTCCTATCAACTTGCTGTTTTCACTAGTGTCTTGCATAAGTATATGTATATGTATATATATACATACATACTAGGGCTGGGAATATTAACGCGTTAATCGCATTAATTTTTTTTCAATCGCAATCAGAGTTTGCCAGCATTTTCCGCACTTCTACCATCCACATGCAGCTCCTCTGTTTGTATTAATTAAACTCATTGTCGGTTAAATGCACTATTTAGAGTTTGCTAGTCTTTTGTTCCTTCTACACATCCATAGGCAGCTCGAGCGGAAGCTTTGTGTGTTCATTTATTTACAATTTCTCAAAGTAGCCAGTCATTCATTCTTAATACTTGTTTTCCTTTCTCTAGACTCTTTTTGAAAATAAAAAAGCCCAAAAGGTAAATTCTGCCTTTGTCTCTGTCTTCATTTTATTCCGATTAAGACACAATGGTCAGAAATACTTTGCATTGTGGGTTTAACTTTAGATTTGAAAGATCTTACTGCATAATATTGTGACGTTCAAGCAGAATGACTCACAGGAGAGGAAATTATGGTTGCACTTCTTGAGTCCCAGTACGCCGCACGACTCCAAGGA
>JAPSES010001670.1:0-11633 GCA_029822895.1 Maxillicosta whitleyi
AAAAAACACTAACCCCAGTCGACAGTCGCACCTATTGTCCTGTATATTTCCTATACTCCTTGTATCTAGTGCTATATGCTATGTTTATGTCCTCTATTGTAAATAAATAAATGTAATGTAATGTAATACAGTGCGTATGTACAGTAATGGTGGACGAAATTTCTGCGTCGTACAGTAATAGCGGATGTCTTAAAGTCGAAATAACGTAAGTCGGATACGTTGTAACCCAAGGACTACCTGTACTCAACAATAATTTAATTCTGGACACACTTCCTGTTTCCTTCCAAATATTAACATGAATTAAACTTTTTTTTTCTGTTCAGGCAAAAGCAGTTCTGTCACCAATAAAGAAGAAAGCTGAAAGTAAGTCCATCATGTATTGACAATGTGACACATCACATGATAGAAGCGTGTGCACTAACCTTTTATTTTGTCTTTCAGAGCGGTGATAATAAGAGGACTTGACTGAAGACTGTAAACAAACAAACCAAATATAACACACACATTCCCAGCTCCTTCCACTAACGGTTTAGGACCTGAAACCCAACTACCGAGCCCCCTACCCCCTCACCCCCCCTTTGCTCGTTTGTTACCTGTTGCTATTTAAACTAAGATGTTAATGATATGACGACCATGTATTTATAGAATGATTTATAATGATGATTAAACTTGAATCTTTTATGACACAATAAGTATAAGTATGTCTTCTTTGTTTACACTACCTTTCCCATTTGTAATTTGTATGAGGGTTAAAAAAAAAAGGAGTAATGTCCCGTCAGAGAGCGGACTTTAATTGATCGCCATTCCAACATTTATTTCAATATAAAGTGGCTCCTTGTAAAATAAATTTAACAGTAAAAATGTGGGATATTTAGCAACACTAATCTGTCTCTAAAATGTCCTAACAGAGATTTCCAATACCGTGTTTTGACTCATGAATATGAAACTTAATGAGGGTTATTTAGCAGTGCTTAAATATTAAAACTCCAAGTGAGAGGGTAGAATGTTGGATTCTAAATATTTTTGGTGAAAAAGCCTAAAAGACAGCATCACAAATGCAAACACTTTGTTTTGTATTTCTTATACTTTTACAGTTCATCTACAAGCTCTTGCATCACATCAAGGAAAACCAGAATTGGAAAAAATGATTTTCATCAACTGAAATGCACACAAACTATAATTAAACCAAAAAACGATAACCAAGCGAAACTGTATTACAGTACATGCTTATAAAATTAACGCTCATAAAAAATTATAAATTAATACATTTTATTTGTAAGTGCCTTTCAAAAAACTCAAGGACATTGTACAGCAGAATACAAAATAGACAAAAATGCATAAAATACACCAACAATAGATAAAAGAGAAAAAAAGAGCAGTACATAAAATGTCAGTCCAAAATAAGGGGTAAAATTTATGATGGGTTAGCTTTTCTGAAGAGGTGATCACGTTTTAAATGTGAAGATGCTTTTCCATTGACCCTCAAATATCACTAATATAACGCAAAAAATGTACCCAAAGGAAAAACGACAATTTTGCCAAAACTCTCGTTTAACAATTAAAAAAGTTTTAGAGATGGCAAGAGGTGGTTTTTCGGGCGTTGCAAAATTGGTACATTACGCAAAATTACAATGGAAAAACTTTTTTTTTTTTTTTTTGCAAATAGTCACGTGAATTTTAAAAAATGATTTTTTTTTTTAGATATTTTTTTTTTTAATTTACTACCAGATAGAGCAGTGAGGGTTGGAGTTGGGGAGGCACTGACACAAGTCAGATTTACAAACATACAAAAGGATAACAATAGCATAGGATGAGAGAATAGGAGCGAATACGAATAGGATGCTGAAAACCATTTTAAAACGCCAGTACCACTGTTTATTGCAGTTTATCTTACCTTTATTTGACGCAAACCTCGTAGTTCTGCCGTCGGTCTCCCAGTATTTATGACTTCTTGCTTTGACTGAAAGTCCAGTTTTGAAAAATTTCTTAGTTTAGAAATCAAATCCTCCATTTTCGGGGAGAGAAATTATAGCTTGTCGCTAAACTCTACAGCGTCCACAGCACACACTTGTGTTTACTTTATGCACAGGGGTCAGAGGTCACCTGACCTGGCCGGTGGAAGGTATCAGGCTGCTCACTATCACCCCCTTCCTTCAGGCAGAGGTACTGCCTGCCTCAAACATTTTCCCTGTGGATTTATGTCATATATCAATAAGATGTAAATATTATACAATAGTATACGTGAAATACATAACTGAACACCATGGAAAAGAAGACATATACTTTTATTACATAAAACTGTCCTCAACCATCATATTAAAAACACACAGAAATGGGAACACGCACGCGCCATTTGCACGCGCTCAATCCAGTTTGAGAGTGATTACGCAATCTGGAGGGGCTTAGACTGCCTCAGCTCTGGTGTACGAAGGAGACTGTTAATTTAAGCAGGAAATACAGAATTTTCTGCGATTTTTACTATAAAAATGGTCAAAAATACATTAAGAACCACACCACAATCATACTCCAGAGAACAAATATTAATACTTGTATTATTATTTTTTAAAATTTATTTTCTTTTTCCTCTCATGACAGAGGAGGCACAGCCTCACCTGCCTCCCCTGACTGCACGTCATCAAGGGACATTAATATTAACAACAATTATTATTATTATTATTATGAATAAAATTCTAATGTATCTATAAATCAACAAGATATTTACATTTGTCATCATGTTTATGGAATGACTTCTCATGTCATCTCACAATAATAAATAAGCAAATAATCGCAATTGTGATTTAATGGAAAAATCGATTTACTAACATTTAGTAAATATGGCTAAAGTTTTGTGTATAAGACTGATGGAAAAGCGACTAGTGATACAGATTGACGGTGGGAGGGACTTCCAGAGCTGTGGAGCAGAGTGGCTGAAGGCTCCACCCCCTTATGGTGCTGAGGCAGACAGGGGGCACAGTGAGGAGGAGGAGGAGGACCTGACGAAACAGGCTGGAGTGGTGATATGGAGGAGGTGTGACAGGTACTGAGGTGCCAGGGTATGGATGGATTTGAAGGAGTATAGGAGGAGGACTGGACTGGACCCTTTGGGGAGCCAGATTTGGCCCCCGAGCCCTATTTTTGACACCCCTGATCTACACCTTAACGATCCGAGCACTGCAGTCCTGAGGACCGACAAGGTACACTCTATTGGAAAATAAATCACATCTTACCCTTGTAGATTAATTTTTTTCACTTTACCGTGGCTATGTTTTTGTTGTTTTGTGCCTCATCTCTACTATTTACAGGTGGATTTTTGCTTTCTTTCTCAAAAAACAGTTTGTGGAGATTTTTATTTTTTATTTTTTGCTGGTGTTGCAACAGGTTCACATCACCCGAAGCTGTTCCCAACTCTACTACTATTTCTCCTGTAGGCTGTTTGGTTGAAGCGTCTCTTTGCTCTTTGTCGATGCACTTCAAGTACAGTTTGTAGTAAAGCCTTTGAGACATACTTTGCAGAAAACAGGCCTGTTGATGTACTCTTACAGAAAGTTATTGATCCACTGGTGTGTTTCTAAGTAAAACCCAGTGGAAATATGGACCATTTTCTACAATTTTCTTAAGAATAACAATATATCTGTTGATGGTTGGATGGATCACACAAATTGATTTATTTTACTTATTTAGGCTATTTGATCATGTTGTTGTTTGGTGTATTTTTTTTCCATATATATATATATATATATATTATCTATGTGCCTCTTCCGTTATCTTGGCTTGAAGAAAATCCTAATAAAGTAATAAAAACTGTGTGTACAGATACATAGTATTTGATGTTATTATGTATTCACCTTTTTAGTGCCTGTTTTTTATTTGTTCTTTTTGATCCTTTTTGTTCGTGAGATAAAAAGTATGTTGAGTCTGTCACCAGATTTGACTGTTACTTATACTACCTGTTCTTACATTAGATTTGGCTGATGCTTTTATCCAAAGCAACTTACAAGGTATAGCGTAAAGGGTCTTGCCCAAGGGCCAATCTGGGTATTACAATGTTGAAGCCTTAACGGCTTTAGTGTCAGTTATAATGTAACATCTTCTGATGCTAAGCTGGGGCACGTCATCAGTGATGGACCTGAGGTCACTGGGTGTTTCGGGCCTTTCGAACATCACACACCCTCTCTCAGGCGGCCCAGCTGAGGTTCATGATGCCTCAACTTGTGCCCCAGCAGCATGGACCCACAGATCTGCCCTCTTGATCCAGAGCCATCTACAGGCTAAGTCCGCTGCCTCTATTGTTATGAATGACCCTTCTCCTTCTCTCTCCTGTTGTGCCGAGCGCAGTGTAGGCTCTGCACAGACACCGTCCAGCAAATCCTCTGCACCCTACTTCCACAGGCAGCACCGAGCCTTCCAGCCTTGTCTGTGGCAGTCGCTGACTAGGCCATCATCCTTCTCTCTCTTCCACTCAAAGGCCTCCTCCATTCGCTCTTCCCACGGCACCGTGAGCTCCAGCATGACAACATTTTTTGTAGCCTCTGACACCAAAACGATGTCAGGTCGGAGGGTTGTTTTTGCAACATGCTGGGGGAAACTCGAGTTTTCTTCCCAAGTCCACTAACATCTGCCCGTCCTGTGCAGTGTTGAGAAGCCATGATGTTGCTCTCAGCATCGTTCTTGGCTTCTCTCCAGCTCTGACCAAGAATTTATGCTAGCGAAGAAGGCCTTACTGCCTCTAATAGCCCACCGCTGGTCTAACGTGACCGATAAGAAACACTTAAGGGATGATTCAGGGATGAAGGTTAACAAATCAGTCCTGGTACAAACCCAAACAGTAGATATTTTATGAGCAAGAGCATCTATACTTGTCCCTGTTTCCACGGTAACCGGGTTGTTGCATTCAAACTTTGAAAGCTAATGAAAAACCTTTAAAGTAATGGAAATCTAAAAATATTAAAATGTCTTAGGCAACTTATTTAGAAAACTGTTTCAGCTCTTCGTAGACATGGGTTTCTTTTTGCATATTATCTGAAACACATGAAGGGATAAACACAACACGAGACAAGCATGTGTTTTGGAAAGTAGGCTTTTTATTCGTCATTCGAGACACATTCAAGTGCGTATTTGCATTTTTGAGACTCACGTGAAAGTAAAAGGCAAGAGAAGCAAGACAGCGCTGATAGGGATAAAGTGCTTTTTGTGTTATTTTTCAACATTCTTGTTTTTATCTACCTTTCATTTTTCCTTTTCTATGAATCACAGCTCATTTCTTTTTCACAACCCATCAAGTTTCTGTAGGAGCTGACTTCCCATGATGCTCCATTCCTTCACTTTCATTTCCTCACAGGTGTTTGCTGAGTTTACGCGCCTGCCTCTCTTTGGCCTCGAAAGCAGCTTTTGTATCCAACAGCTCATCCAGCTGCCGGCGGATCCGGGCCATGTCGAGCTGGGCGGCCTCACACTGCTCCCTCAGCGCCGATGACTCCACCCTCAGCTGCGTGGCGGCCATAGAGAGCTGATCACTGCGCTCGCGGCACTGCATCTGCATCCTCTTGGCGTCGTTCAGGAGCGACTCCACACTCACCAACACCGAGTCACACTGGTCTTGAGACATGCTCTGGACACAGATGATCAGAGGTCAGAGGTCAACAGCAGCCTGGACTAAACACAGTGATCTGCACAAGAATAAGACTGCCATTAATAGGCTGTTTCGGTGTGTTTAGCCCCTTTTACATAACACTTCTGTTACAAGAATGTTTCGTATTTATTCTGGAATGATGTCTGTGTAGATGAAATAGTGGGATCATTTGGTCCCACCTTCATTGCGGGTTTGTAACATCTCATGCCAGTCAGAGAGACTAGCATGGATTCTGTGGCAGCCACACTGGGTCCTGCAGCTTTGTGCCAGGGATGCCATGGGTGCTGTGGCTACATACCACTGGTGCTACGGCTACATGCCATTTTCATGAAACCGCAAGACCTGTAACATGTAGCTGCAGCAGCCGTTCCAGAATCCATACCAGTGTCTCCATGTGTGCATTATACGCTGCTCTGCATCAGTGCCCCTTTAATTCCTGAATGCAGGTCTGCTGTGTAAAAGTCCAGCCTGTCTCACCTACTTTAGCTTGGCTCTGGAAATCCGTTGAAGGTGGAAATAAGGTGGGATCACCATCTTATCTTTTTTCTGGGATCTCTGTGTAAAAGTGGCTTTTATGGGGGTTTTTTTGCAATAAGTGTCAGAAAATTAATTTTTTTTGCAAATCCTTTTGCACCCTTGTTTTCAAGAACTTAACTTTCGATATCTGGCCATTAATTATCATAATTCTAAATAATAAAAGCTTAGTCCTTGGAGGGAATACAGTTGTGTTTGCACATCTTTGTTCACCTCATTGTCTTTGTTCGGTCCTCTTTGCTCTGTAAGCAGATTCATATGAACAACTGTTGTTGTGTGGATTTGTTGATGGTATTATTTGTGTTATCTGTGCTGTTTTTTTTTATGATATTTTGTTCATGTTTTTCACTCATATATCTCATTCAACAGGTCTTATTTATTTTGTTTCATTGTAATTTCTTTCTTTGCCCAGTTTATTCAGTTCTGGTTGTAGTTACTGTTCCCATAATAATTATAACTATATGGTTGTTATTGTTGTTATTTTCTTGTGAGGGTCTCCACCACCTCCTTCCTTCTCTTCTCCTCTTCATGTCAAGTCCAGTAGTGAAATGTGGTTCAACAAAACACATAATAAAGAGAGTAGAATATCAAAGCAAGCCTCGTATTATATGAAGTTTCTGTTGGCAAAGCACATTTGTTTAGCACCAAAAGAAGCCAGACTACCAGGTTAAAAAAAAAAAACAGACTTCCAGTTTTTAGCGTATTTATGATCAAAAGGTTCCAACTATTTTACATCTGCTCAAATATGCTTTTTTAGTTTTGAACATTCAGTATCCATGAGATGGCTTCATATTTTTTTGTTATTTAACCTGTATAGAAGTCCCTTTCTACTGTAATAGAGTCCCACATAGATGCCGTAAAGCGTTATATAGCGTCAGAAAACTCAAGATCTCAGCTTTCTGATGCCTTTTGAATTACTTTGGATAGTTCGGAAGTTACATTAATCCAAATGTTGTAAAGTACAAAATGCAGCAGCAGAGAGATCCCTGTTGTTAAAGGGTTAAAACAGATTACAGAGATGGAACTGACATTTTGCCAGGTTAAAGGACTTATTTACATTTCAAATTGTAGGACGGTACTGATGTTCAGTGTTTTGGCAGTCAACTAAGGCTATCCTGGCAAAAATAACAAAAATAACAAAAAAAAAAACAGGAGATAACGTGTCTAATAGTCAGAAGTCCACGACAGATCAACAGGTTTAAAACAGAACACTTGATCTGTGGCGAGTGAAGTGGCTTAAAGAGGCTTAACGTAGCTTAGCTCAGTCAACAGTGGCTCCTGCTTCTACCTCTACCTCCACCTCCAGCATTCCCTCCTCAACCTTTACTCATTTTTATCTCAGACGCTTTAACACCAACACATTTACAGCAGCAGTTCAACATGGGTACGCGATTGTCTTACCATCGATTCTAGAGTCAGACTGATCACGAGCCTGGTCTTCTTTTGAGACTCGAAACTCAGACTGTGCTCGATGTTCTCCAGAATGTTCCTTCGCTCGTTTTTTGTGTCCCCTGCAGACTTCTTTAGTTCCTCAACACCTCACGCCACTACCACCAAGCATGTACTCCTACTATGCAACTTTTTTTTTTTTAGCTTCTTCTTAAAAATGCGATTTACTGCATCTCTTTCATCATCCGACTCCTGACTCTTCGCTGACTCTCTCTGCAGTGAACATCATCTTCAACCTGAGGGCTCGATCGAGTCAGTTAATCCACAGAGATTAGACACTTAGAGGAGAGAAGGAAACGTGCAACAGCAGCGAGATTATCCCATCTATTTTTTATTTGATCACACTTGACCTTTGAACTATCAGTAACCAACTAAAAACTTGCATTTAACTATAGTATCCTAATCAAATCCAGGTTTATCATATACCGTTTATATCTTTACATCCTTTTAATCTAATAAATCTGGCTGCCCCAGGATTTGGATTTAGTATTACAGTATCAGAACTTTTTCTGAATGTTTAAACACGAAGAGTGATTTTTGAAACTTTATCTCTAAGTTAAGTTAGAATGATGTAAAAAGTATACTAAAGTAGACGTTTTAGTATTAAAGTATAAGTCTTACTGTTAATATACTTGGGTTTAGACTTCTGTTTATACTTTTCAGTATAAGCCAAGTATACTTCGTTATACTATTTTTAAGTATATAAAATATAGTTTATAAAAAGTAAACTTCAAGTATACTTCCTCAGTTTTAGTACAAAATAAGTATACTTATAGTACACTTGAATAAACTTCTTTTTGCTAAGGGAATGCATTTAGCAAACATTTCTTTATTTTATTTCTAGGGTTTATTTGATAGGGACAATTCACCTGTTACAAACAAGCTCTAGTGACTGATGATCCACATAAAGGGGCAGCTGTGGCTCAGTTTGTAGCGCAGGTTGTCCAATGACCAAAGGGTTAGCGATTCAATCCGACTGTCCACATGTCGAAGTGTTCTTGAGCAAGACACTGAACTCTAAATTGCTCCCAGTAGGGTCTGGCAGTGCCTTGTATGGTACAGTAGCAGTAACTTACTGGTGCATGAGTGTGTGTGTGAATGGGTGAATGTGAGGCTTTGTGTAAGTAAAACTCAAAACTCAACAGATGTCTTATAGGACCAGTCGGATATTAAATCAAATTACATACATTTAGCCAGCTTTAAGGCGTGAATGATAAGTTTCAACTCACTTCTGGCAAGATGCTAATTAGCATGTTACGTCAGCAGAGCACTGACATCACTACATATTATTTTGTTGTTGGTTTTGTTTTTCCATGGAAACATTACTATTTTTATGTTAATTTTGGTCAATTGATTTATAGTCTAATGCTGATCTTTTTATGTATATTGGTTGAGGAACACATGGAGTGAAAGTGAAAGAAAGTAGCCTATAGCCTACCAAATCCTTTATTGACTCGGATCCTCTGTGGGTTCAAGCATAAAAACTCTGGCAGCTGTGGGTCAATCGAGAACAGTGTCCTCTGGGTGGCGGAAATCCACGTAAGCAGACAAGGGTACATGGACTTGGGACTGCCAAGGTGTCTCAGGCCCCGAAGTTGGTTGGACACTCAGTAGGATATCCCACAGTTGTGGCCATGTGCTACTAAAGACTGGTTGGTTTGTTGGTACGGAGTGTCGTACTTACGTCCCAGTCAGTCTGTCCTTACTGTCCAACCTGACATACAAGTCCTGGCAAAGGCCTTGTTTGTCCTTTTCCTCCTCTACTTTTACCTTATGCTGCTTCTCCCTGTCCTCCTGTCCACTGTCTTCAGTCCTCTCAGTGTCCCACTTCTTCTTAGCTAACCTCTTTCTCTGAAGAGAAGTGTATTTTTTTTTATTTTTTTTTTTTTTTGAAGTTGTTGTAAATAAAGTATTGTGTTCAGTGTCTTCTGAAATATGAGGCAGTATCTAATATCTACCTGCAGAGGGAGACAAAGATCATTAAACCAACTTCTCCACCTCCAATATAATCAGATTAACAAAAACAGACATAAGCTCACAGTTACTGTTATTTTTGTGTTTCCACACTTTGGTTTATTGTTTTGAAAAATAACAGAATGTGTCCAAATGGTTCTTGGGAAAATCTTCAGGGTTCAGGACCCAGATACAGAATCAGACAGAAGATATGAGGTGAATGTCTGCTACAGTTAAAGTAAAAATCTGATTAAAATGTGATGTTTTTAACATTGTGGTGGAGTTTTGTCATGTAGAAGTTTTGTTCACATACAGTAGTTAGACTTACAGTCCGAGATCTAGAGGAAAGTTTTAAGTTTAACAGGAAACTAAGTCAAAATCAAACAAATTAATTCATCATAAATTAAAAAAAAAAAAAAAAAAAAAGACATGTAGAAATAAAACTTGACAAAGAGTATAAAAAAATCTAAACTTAAAAAAAATGTGGTCTGGGCACAATCATTTCACATAAAAAAAAAAAAGCAAAATAAAGCTATTGAGATGTAGTTTGGCATTTTACAATGATGATGTTAATAAAAGGTCAGTAAGAGAAAAACAAACTATTAGCACAGTAAAGAAAGTACAACGCCTGCAACAAACGTTCCAGTTTGTAGGTTATGTAAACAAACCTATCATGAATGAAGAAATTCACATTCCTGTGTGACCCAGTAGCAGTGTTATCTGTAAAATAGAAGCAGTAAATGTAGAGAAATGGGGAAGTACTGACGTATGATCATGTTATTTTTATCTCAGCAGCGTCATCTGACGAGGTGGCCGAGTGGTTAAGGCGATGGACTGCTAATCCATTGTGCTCTGCACGCGTGGGTTCGAATCCCATCCTCGTCGGTGTGTAAATTATTTATGAAATCACCAGGAATCAAATTCATTTTAATTCAGGGGTCCACATACAGCTCCAAATGATCTCCACCTGTAAACTAATAATAATAAATATGAAAGTGTATACATCTGTAGAATAACTCAATAACATGAACAACCTAAAATGTTGCTGAAAATAATGCAATTTTAACAGCATTATGCCTCAGTTTATCATTTACACATGTGCATTACAGCTTACAGTACAATTACAAGTCCACAAAGCATTTAGTAATAGAACAATATTGGTAAAATTGCACTTTATAGGTTGTTCATATTTGTTCAGGTTATTCACATTTTTGGGAAAAGTTTAGTTTTTGTAAATGTAAAAATATTCATGTTATTTTCCTGTTTTTTTGTTGTTATTATTTATTTTATTTTTATTTTTTTTACAATAAAACAAAGAGGAAATTATCAGTTTTCATTATTTATAGTTATAAAGATAATATATTTTTGGTCTGACCCACTTGAGATTTGTCTGTATGTGGAACCTGAATTAAAGTGAGTTTGACATCACTGACTGTTAATATTTTAGGGTCATTTTTGCATTTCACACATTTATCCCATTGGTTTTGACTCACAGGCTGCATGTTTGACACCTATGACCAACACCAAAATGTAGTACTTACTGCAAATGACTGGACCTTATTTAGATTTATGTTAAAAATGTGGAACTAATCTACTTCCACTAGATAACCCAATGCTGCTGTGTGTGTTTCGTAGTTTTCTTGGCCACTCCTCACTGCGGTCGTGCAGGACGGTTGAAAAAGGGCTCTGTCTCTGCAGCCGTCACCCCCGGGTCTCCGAAAAGCCCCCCGGCTGAGCCTCCTGGAATCAGTTTGGTCCCCAAGCTGTGATGCCTCTGCATAAACACCAGAGCGCCGATGATAAGCCAGAAGAAGAAGTTGACCCACACAGCGGTCTGAAAGGACAGGAGGGAGGAGACCGCACGTGAAAAACAAGAGTGCATGAGCCTCTGTCACCTGTTAAGTTGAACAATGACCGACGGGGATGCAAGTTAGAACGTGTAGCAGCTGCAACAGTACGAGGTATGAGGAAGCTCATATACATATACATACTCATAATACTGTTATACATATACATACTCATAATACTGTTATACATATACATACTCATAATACTGTTATACATATAC
>JAPSES010001678.1:0-14855 GCA_029822895.1 Maxillicosta whitleyi
CTTTAAATTTTAATACATGCTCGTATAGGCCGGTATCGGTATCGGCCAGTATCGGTATCGGATCGGAAGTGCAAAAAAATTTCGGTGTCGGATCGGAAGTGTAAAAACCTGGATCGGGACATCCCTACCTGTGATATTTGAGTATAAAAAATAAACATAACGTGCTCCACACTTTTAATCTAGTGTAAGATTCTGTTGAAATTTACCGCCCTATAATTTAGATTAGACTGTTTTTGTGTGAAACTCATTACGTACATATTTATATTTGAAACAGAGCTGCATAATATATCGTTTGAGCATCGTCATCACAATGTACGTATGCGCAATAGTCACGTCGTAGGTCCTGAAATGTAGGAGGCAAAAACGCGCAGTGATCCACCAATCGCAGTCGTTCTGAATCAGTTTGCCAAAGCAGGCCACGCCCCTTCACATGGAGAGAGTCGCAGGTAACAACATTGAAAAATAAGCAACGAACAAGAGAAAAACATTTGGTGCTAAAAAGAAAAGCAACTGTTCCATACCAAGATGCATCCACAGCATGAATTTAGTGTAAATAGGTCATTGCGATTATGTCATTAAAAGGACAGACAGATGGACGGACAGATGACAAAATTACTGACCGTGAACAGGCCCATAAACAAGCATTTTGGATGCACTGCAGATTAAAGAATGCTCTGAAAACCTGGATAATGCTAGTATATCCCACATGTTTTGGAAAATGTAAGATCTCATTCATAATAACCCAAAATTCCCAATATTTGATCTGATTTTAACATTGTGACTTGAACTATTCTGTATAAAATGCTCCTAAATTAAACCTTCAAACTGGATCCATGTCAGCCATGTTGGTCCTATAGTGTTTTCTTTCCGTATCCTTTAATATCATAGGACATTAACTCGACCATATCCGACATCTCTGACTGATTAAACACTTTTTATGCAGTGAGTCAGAGAGAGACTGAGTTGTTGTCAAGTGTTTCTCTGCTTCTTATCACTCAGTCTGTGAAAACACTTCTCAGTGGAGCCTTTGATGCCCTGCTGCTTTTTAAGTGCACTTGGAAAAATAACACTCAGCACTCACGCTCTCCAGACAGAAACCTGGAGAGAGATGCCCAAACACACACACACACACACACACACACACACACACACACACACACACACACACACACACACACACACACACACACCTTTCCATTTCCACTTATACCTCTATTTAGAAAATTATAGTATTCCTACAACAGAGTCACACTCAAATACTTAAACAATGGGTTCTTTTGTGCAGTTTTTTTTGTTTTTGCATTTTCAACTATGTTGTTACTGTATTTCACGCAGATAACAAACCCTAAGTGTAAGGGAGGAACATTCAATCAAATACTACTAAACTCTATATTATTTATTGTAAAGAAAGTTTACGATTATTAGGACTACAGACGTACCCAACTTACGTTATTCATGTATTATTATTATTAGTATTATTATTTATGTACATATGTAATGTATACTGCACGTACAGTAAGTACAGCATATTATTTTTATTTTAGTTTATTAATATGAAGTATAATACATGTATTTGGATAGTTATTTAGAGATTTAGTGGGTATTTATGGGTACTAAACGGAAATCATTCTTTAAAAGGAGTGATATTTCCTTTTTTTTAATGGAATTATACATATATAAACATTTCCCAGTGCTCTACATAAACTGGAAATGCTCTGTTTTGTCTGAATTCGTCATTAATTCAACTCCACAGGTCCATCTTCAGCCTTATTTCTGACTCCAGAAAGGTCATTTTGAGCCCCGCCCCCACTTCAGGCCCCACCCCCTTCAGGTTATTGACCATGTTTTCTGTCCCGTTTAACCACTTGTGTTCGTTAATACAACCAACAACTTAACATGTTAGCTAATCGGCTCAAGGTTTGGACATATTTTTGGTTTTTCCTGATAAACAATTATGTCGTACCTTATATGTGCAAATGTTGTGATGTAACTAGTTATAAAACGTAACAAATTGAGAAGGAATTAAAACGTGTTGTAGAAATCCACTTGATTTTTTTCCCCAAAATGAATATAAAGATAGTTTTGCAGCAGCTGGAGGGTACAAATTTAAACGTTATCAACTGTTAGGGTCCAAATACACAAATAAATTAACCAAAGACTCATAAAAGTGGGTTTAATTAAATATGAGCCCTTTATTTAATTAACATATTAATACCAACATCTAACTGTGTACATATTAATGTGACTCTAAGGTTATTGCATTCCATAATTACTCATATCTACCAAAATATTACTCCTATCACCATAAATGTGTGTTTTTTAACTTCATTTCATGTTACGCAAGGCTGATGGGATGTGCAAGACTGCTTAGCAACGTGAATTAAGTCAGTCCCTCCCATCTTAAAAAAAGTTCATTTTAAAGAAAAAACATATTTAATCTCAATATGGAACTGTTCCTCAACTGTAGGTACCAAATCGGCCAGTTAAAAATGTCATTTCTCAGAACTGCACACACACACACACACACACACACACACGCTCTGAGACCTTCCAGTATTATGATATAGATATCTGCTGATCTATATGAAATTATAATGGTTCATATTTTTTGGAATACAATATATCATTTCCCTTCCGCCGACTCATAAAATGTGTTTTATTTTTTCAGATCCATATTGCAGAAATTTAACTTGTTTACTTTGCAAATGCCTAAAAGCAGTAACTGTGGAGCTGTTCTTTGTGTTTATCAACAGGGCACAGATTGTATAAAAAAAAAAAAAAAAAAAAAAATATTTTAAAGAGTTCTGTCCTCCTACTGTGTAAGTCGTGGGAGATTCCGTGTTCCTTGTGTGAGGAAATTTCATCTGCACAGTAGAGGCACAGGAAAAACATGTCTGCCACCGACTCAGCTGGGTCCCGCCCCCCCCCATCGGATGGATTTGGGACTGCGATGGAACATAATTATCGGGATAATCTCTAGAATGTGAAAATACACACCTCTCATCTGCAGCTCTCTCCTCTCAGTCCAAAACAAAAGACTCGGGATAACGCTGACTGCACAGTTCTTATCACTATCACTACTAATATTTACAGTCATATTTTGGCTGAATTTCATACTAATTCCTTTATGCACCCCCCCTTTACCAAAGAAAACTTTAGTGTTAACACAATAATAGGCAAAGAAGAGATACAGAACTTTCATGTCTTCTCAATAGTACCAGGTGGTGAGTCCAAAACCAGCTGCTAAAACGGAAATCAAGATACTTTGGTTCAAGTGCTCTTTGATATCCATCATTATATAAAATCTATAGTGCAGATGTTTAATATTATTTATTGTGTGTGTGGTTGAACTGAGAATACGTGGTAGCGTCAATGAAAATGAACTTATTACTTATATAACTTATATCAGATTTTATATATTTATTACTCTGGTGTGAAAAGTCCTGTACATATTTTATCTTTATTTATATTTTATCTTTACCTTGTAAATATTTTATCTTATATCTTTTTTTTTTTAGTAATATTTTACTTTTTTTTTTTCTTTTTACACATTTTGCACTGAAGAAGACGCTCCAATTTCGTTTTACAATGTGAAATGACAATAAAGGACATTCTGATTCTGAACATAATGGAAAACCAAATTTCAGAAGGTCAGATCTCAAGCCGACACCTTAAACGAGTCATATTTTGTTAAACCCACTTTTATGAGTCTTTGGTTCATTTATTTGTGTATTTGGACTTTAATAGTTCAAACAGTTTGAAGTTGAACCCTCCAGCTGCTGCAAAACTATCTTTATATTCATTCTGCCGAAAGTCGAGTGGATTTCTACAACCTGTTTTAATTCCTTCTACATTAGTTACGTTTTATAACTAGTAGGGATGTCCGATATTGGCTTTTTTGCCGATATCCGATATGCCGATATTGTCCAACTATCAATTTTCGAAATGAGGTTGAAGACGGACCCGTGGAGTTGAGTTAATGAAGAATTCAGACCCAAGACCACATGGAAATGTTTTAAAATGTGTAATTCCATTTAAAAAAAGCCAAAAACATCAGTCCTTTAAGACATGAGGAAGTTAGAAAAATGCCACGTTAATGTTAAACTTAGCCCGTGCTGACTGGAGTCTGACTGACTCACACACAGTCCCACTGTGGTGAGTAAAAACAGCACGACACACATTTTCTTTCATATTCAACTACATGGGGACATTTCACATTCACGCTGAACTACAAAAGGTTTGACTTTAAAAACACAGACTTAAATTTATCTGCTGCTTCGGGGCATGCGGTCAAAATAGTAACATAATCGGTAGTTTGATGATGTTGAGAAGAAGCATGGGATTATGGGAGTTGTTGTTTTCACCACTAGTGCTCGTGTTAATCTCCTAATATGGACAAATAACATGTTCATAATTTAGCATTATATATATTGTAATATGTTAAGTTTCATTCACATTATTGTTAAAGTTAAACATTAAGGTTAGTAAAGAGGATATGACAGTATAGAAAATAACTACAAAAAACCATTACAATGAATAGAATGATGCTTTTCCCTGAGTTTGAACAGTCGTCCAACACAGGCCTCGGTGAAATATTACATAATATACCCCAGAGCTTTGGATGTTTATATATAACCCAAGTGGAACAATTGGAACACTCCTCCTAATGCCCATATTTTGTCTTTTATTGTTCTATTATAAGAGTTGCTTTTCAATTTTATAGCCAACTGTGAGCCAATCTGTTTTGTTTTTAGCAGCCGTACATGAAAACTGACCTTCACTCTGTACATTTTATTACGTACAAGCTGTACCAACTAATACATGTGGGACAAACCATACAAAATACATGGAGATATATTTATATGCATGCAGGAGGTTTTTTTTCCCCTCAGCGTACATTGAATTCTAGGTACAATTACAGTTCTTTATCCAAACCCTTCTACATTACTTAAAGGGGTTATATTTTGCTGAATCCACTTTTATTAATCTACTTTTATTATTAATTAAAAAAAAAAAAAAAATCTTGCCCATTATACGAGTAACATTTGCTAAAGCACCCAAATATTTTCTGCCGTAACTGAGCCTTTTTACAAACTGTTTAACACATTTATAAAGTGTTTCCTTTCTGCTGGCACAGACAGGATGGTGAAGCAGGAAAGTACTAAAAAAAAACAGGGGTTTACTTAAAAAAAAAAAAAACACTAGTCCACACAATGCAAAAAAAAAACAAAAAAAAAGAGCTTGCAAGGGTGACACATATCCAGTCACTAAGAACTGTTGGTGTTTGAAAGCGTCAGGCTGTGGCGTTTGGATTTCTCGTGACAGAAACAGACACATTTGCTCCGAAGCACATACAGAACAACAAATATGTGACCGTGATGTGAAAGCGAAGTGGCCTTAATTTCGGGTGCCTTCTCACTCCGTCGCCTTTTTCCTTAACACCCCATTGTCTGTATCTTTGCTCCTCGTCTCAGTCACACACACTTGAGCTGCCTTTTCGTCCTCCCTCGTCGGCGCTAACCTTTCACTTGGTGACAGCCCCGCGTGACATAATCGCCATATCGGTCCCACTTATGATGAGTGTCCAAATCTGAGGCCCCGAGAAGGGGGAGGGGGGGTATAAGAAGTGAGTTTTTCCAAAGAGTTGGTGCTTCCAGGTGTGAGTGTGTTATAACTATGGACTTTGAGTTTATACTGACGGTAGCAGAGAGGAGAGTCCGAGCCGCTTTGGGCAGAGCTGAGGCAGGTAAGGCGGACGATTATGCAAATGAGGAACTCCATGTCACAAAGGCAGGAGTTTTTTGTTTTTTTTTTCTAAAGATTGTTAAAGTCTGAACGCTTTTTTTTTTAAATCAAAAAGGTGACTGTGGATGACTTGTACGTAGGTTTGGGATCTCAACAAATTGAATAAAAAGTTCTGTAAGATGCTGAATAATGTTTTGCTGATAATAATAATAATAATAATAATAATAATAATAATAATAATAATAATGTTTGGCTAGATCAAGATCAATTATATGTACAATAATTAGACAGTATTTCTGTTTTACCTAAATATGTTTTTATGCTTCTATAATAGTTAATCCACCAGTATATGCAAGACCTTTTTGTAATCAAAATCATATATTTAATAATAAAATATAACTACTGTTGCTAGTCATACATTTAAGTTTAATGTTTTCCAAAAATACAAAGGGAAATGCAGCAAAAAATTATCTTTTTTTTTTTTTTTTATGAAGCTGCACATTTACACTTATTATCTTTCATTTCTGTGTAAAACTAAATAAAAACAACAACAGCAAGAATGTAAACTGTTATCTGCACCAAAGGTGGACACACTAAATATGGACATTTATGGTTATTATGGACTATTTTGTTTTTCCAATTGGTTATTTTATTAATGAATAACAATGAAAATGTTAATTTGGAACATGTGTCTTGTTTTCACGACAGATGGTCTAATAAATGTGTGTGTATATATGTATATATACACAGAGAAAGAGAGTTTGTTTTGCAAAATATGTAACATGTGTATGTTCTTTTAATACTATTTAAATGTTACATCTGCAGTTTCTGTCTATGACAAGTGAAACATGCAAAGGTAAAATCAAACTCTTACAGTTTACAGGAGTTTCTGCAGGTACTGTATCAGCAAAATGCTTTTTAATGCCATTTTAAACACATTTAATGCTCATGTCCAAGTGCAGACACAGTTTTATATATAGTTTTATGACAGTTTACCACTGACAGGTTTCAACCAGGTTCTGAATGGTTATTCCTCCAATCACTTCCCATTTTTCCGACATTTGCTAATATTCCTTCCGCTCTGGCCACAGTATGAGCATGCTCACAGCACGTTGTATTCCAAGCATCTAGTGTTGATAACTATATGCATCAGCCATAAACAATAGGAAGTAAAGGGTTCAAGCCTGTCAATCATCACATTATATTTCCGATAAATTATTATATAATCAAAATAAATCCTGAATATCCTTTTTTTTCCCAATCAAGTGTATTTAACTTTTTAATGGACATTGGATTTAATGCTTTTTAATGCCATTTAAGGCCTTAGTTTTCACAAAATCTATTTAATGCTTTTTAATGACCTGCATGAACCCTGTTAAAATGAACATTTCAAGTCATATTGGGCTGTTTGTAGCCCCTGAACCGAGACGCTGTACCCAATAAAGCTAAAAACTATTAAAAGCAGCTAAGACAACGATAGTATATGTGACAAAAAAAACAAAAAAAAACACACTTAACAATATTAAAACAGATGTAGACAAATACCAGCTTAATCTAATAGGGTATAACATATAACACTGCTGTATATGGGTGTATGTTAATGTCATCGTATCGCAACAATGCCTAAAATCGGAGTTGAATGAGTACACATCACACACACACACATATATAAACTAACTGCCCTCAGTAGCAGTAGATAAGTCCGGCATCGCTCTCTAGCCTCTGTCTAGACGACAACTTTACAGCTGTCACTGATAGGTGTGTGTAGACAGACGAGGCCGTGACGACTGAAACTGAAGCAGCTCGGCGGCGGCTTCTGTCACCTCTACGCTGAAGTTAATATCCCGCATAAATATGTGCTCAGGTGACTGCGGAGTTACTCAGAGGGGACGGCGTGTTGACATTTTTCTAATCATCCATTTTAATCCATTACACTGATTAGAATGTGGATGGATTTAATATCAAATGGCAAACACCTCCGGGAAATGCAAATACGCTTTTACACCGGTCAATGTGTTTAGGGGATTAGTCAGTGTGCAGGGAGGCTGTTTGAATTAGAAAAAAAAAAGCACAGAAAAACAAATGAAACAGCCATTAAGTGAAACTACAGGGTTTATACAGAGATTTTTAAGTTGCATTTACTACCTTTTTCACTATATTTTTTACTAACAACACGACGTCAAACTGTCTCAGCATAGTGTAAAGTAAAGTGATGGGTAAAGTGTGATTTTGGTCTGGGGGTGGCGTATACCTTTAAGTAAGAGTGATCTCAATGGGAGCATAATCGGACCTTTAGATTGATTCAACGCGCGTAAGGTACAAAGTCACGTCATTCAGGTCCTACACGCAACATACAAATAAATTCACGCTAGTTTATCTGTATTAGTTCGATGTTTTAATTCAAGGAGATAGGCTTGGACGTGAATTACACAAATTGAAAAACGTATTTTAGACACATTATGGAGGTTAAAAAAAAAAGTACTACCTGGTCAGATGACGTTTATTACTTTTTACAAGCCTTGATTTGGTCTAATTCCATTTACTACCTTTTACAACCCTGAACTAAAAAGCACCAGAGGTGAAGGTGGGTGACGGACAGGGAAGGTCTGGAAAGCCCTGGTGATTGTAAATTATGAAAAAAGTGTTAAAATACAGGTAGTCCTACGCTGTCGACGTAACGCGGTGTTCTAGATAATCTTACGGATGACTAAAGTAACGAAGAGAGAGACGTCGTTTCGGTTTAAACGTTTACTGAAGTAAAGAAGATAAATATTTACAGAGTGAGGTCTGCGTAAATTGCCCGATTTCCCGGCTCAAAACAACCCTGCGTGAGTGACATACCATGCACAATGCCTCATGGGTAATGAAGTCCGTTTTCTGTGTATATATCCCACATCAAATTGACATACAGTTTCCTCTTAAATTAACATACTTGTGAATTATCAAACTTATTAATGTTGCTTTTAACTATTCTTTTAAAACATCTGCTCTAACAAATAAAGTCTCAACACACGGATTTCCGCGTAAATCGAAATTAACCCTTTAGTGCCACTAAATAATCCCTAAATCTCTAAATAACTACCCGAATACATGTACTACACTTCATATTAATAAAATAAAAGTAAAAATAAGATACTGTACTTAATGTACATACAGTATACAGTACATATGTACAGTAATGGACGAAATTTCGGCATCGTACAGTAATAGCGGAGGAGACTCCGGCGTTGTAAAGTCAAAATAACACAATTCAGGTATGTCGTAACGTGAGGACTACCTGTATATGTATTTAACTGTCAAACAAGTGCAGCTCAGCCATTAAATAAGATGATATAATGTGTTAAAACCTTCTGCAGTTACTAAAATGGTTTGATTAGTTGATCTACCGGGGTCTCTGTAAGTACCCCCCCCCCCCCCGGTGTCGGTAACCTGCTGTGAACGATCCACTGTAAACAGTCGAATGAATAAAGACAAAAACTCTTCCTTTAGCCACTGGTGTGTTTGTTTTACACACAAAAATATGTTTTTACTCGACATTGGTGTTTGGCGGGTGTTAATTTCACACCCCGCCTTTAAAA
Source organism: Maxillicosta whitleyi (assembly GCA_029822895.1). Lineage (NCBI taxonomy): Eukaryota > Metazoa > Chordata > Actinopteri > Perciformes > Neosebastidae > Maxillicosta > Maxillicosta whitleyi. Next base: position 9,324 of record JAPSES010001678.1, read on the forward strand.
ATTTATCTGAAAAAACTGTTGCGTCATGTCGTTGCCAATTATTTAATAGGAGAATATCAAAAAAATTTCATTTGGGAGCTGACATTAAACTAATGCTGGGTCTTTATGGGTTAATAACCGTTTGTGTTTGTTCTCACATGCATGCTCCTGAGCCCTTCACAATAAAACACGTAGTAATAACATGGGTATTTTCACACTCATCACTCTTTCATCAGACGACGTGTGGTATCGGTGCATTTCAAATCTCTGTTGTGAGGCGGCGGCTCTCAGATCTGTATTGTGGTCGAATTCGGATTAGATGCAGTTTTGCGTTAGCCTGTCAGGCTGAATGGGATCCTTAATGCACCGTACTGCTGAAGTGTTCATACTGTCAGTGAGAAGGATTACTGTACACACACACACACACACACACACACACACACACACACACGACTCCTTTAATGCAGCACTGTGAATAAAACATCTTTTTCTGTGTGTGATCTGACGCCTACAGCACAGACTGTCCACTGTCATGTCATTTTATTCCATATACACTTTATTTTTTTATATTAAGCAGAGAAAAAAAATGATTCACAGGAGGGGTAAGTTTTGGATATACACTTCAGAACTGCTGAGTTAAGTCCTGTCAGACTCCTCAAACTCTTCATACTCCCACGTAAAAAAAAAAAATTATATAACGCTCAACACCCTTCCCCTCGCACTAAACTGTCGCAAACATTTCTGAATTCTGCCCACAACACAACAGCAACACAGTCCAACTCTGCCCTCTTGTACTTTCTAACTCTTTAACTCCGCTTCAATAGCTTTTTCACACTTTTAATGACGTCAGCTCACATTCATCTTTTATTATCCATCGGTGTTTACTCATCAGTCACCGTTTCTACAGCCTATAAACGACACTTCGACAGTTATAATATGATAATGTAATAATATAAGGGCATTATTTTAAAAAGATAATTAAACGGCACATATTCTGATTGGTAACTGCAGTTTAATGGTTTCCACTGATGCTCAGTAAAATGATCTGAAAGGATTAGAGCTGCACGATTCTGGCAAAAAAAAAAAAAAAAAAAGCGGATCATGATTTTTTTTGCTTGATTCTCGGGCACAATTTTTTTTCCACAATCTTATCAAGATTTATATGAACTAAGAAAATAACAATAATAAGAAATATGCATTTACTTACTTCTAAGGATGCACTGATACTACTTTTATCCAAACCGAGTACAAGTATTTATATACTGGCCAAACTTGTGCGATATGCCTATTTTTTTGGCCACTAAGTGTATATAATATGAACAGCACCAACACCTAAAATACTATTTACTTTACTGGCAACTTTCTAACACTATGAATTACATTGTTCTGTACTGTAGTGGAACTCTACTGCTTACTACTACGACTTCTACTGGACTTTGCTAAGCTTTGTTTGTTATTTTACTCTGAAAATACTCCGTTGTCTACATGTTGTCATCACCACTGTATTGCATTATGGGACAAATTATCTTGACCTTGCATACTATCATATTTACACATAAATAGTACACCATTCACATACTGATGTGTTCATATTTCCTCTTCAGATGTACACTGTTGCCCATAATATTAGAATAAAATATTTTTACCTGTTCACATTAAAATTATTTTGACAATGTGATTTATTCTGGATAGATAAAGTATAACCGGGCCTCAGCGAGTCAAATTTAATACTGATGTGTAGAATAAAAAGCGGGATTTTCATCACAGTGATGACATATACAGACCAATAACCATTCACTCTCATATTATGGGTGATTTAGTTCCACCCATTATGTCTTCAGGCAGTAGGACAAAGCAAAAACTCCCCTGAGAGAACATGAACTCTTGAAGAGAGCAATAACTGTAAAATAAATTGACTTCAATGATGTTAGAAGTCAGCCTGAGTTGGCAATATATCAAAATGAGCCACAGCAGCAACAACAGCACATTCTGATCCACGTCTTTAACCTATAAACACCCAAACATCCACTGATACGATCAATACTTGTGAATAATTAATGTAAAATACAGGTCATCGTCTTTTCATGGTCATCAGATGTGACCCATTTGGACGTTCAAAGGCTCCGTAGTGAACGCAGAAACACTGTCATCTTCTACAACATTCATTCACCAGTAAAACCCATGGAGTTGGATTGACGAGAGTGGATGAAGAAACATGTTTTAGGTTCAGTTAATGATATATTTTACTGAAAAAGTCTCGTTTTTTTCTGTTTTTATATAGTAGACTCTGAATTTACCCTGAGATTTTATGAACATTTACATGACGAGTAAATTAAACACCGAAAAATACATTATTTTAACTGGAAAAAATATGAACTTCAGAGGTTAATATTCGAATAAATGGTGGTAAATCACTTAAGAAAGGTTCATTTGAGGGGAAACGCATCACACTGGGTTCTTATGGGTTAAAGAACAGGTGAGGCTTGAAGGGGTGGAGATAACACGATCCAACAGGAAGTAGCAAATCCATTGTATTGTAAAGCTCGCAATGACACATCAGCGATCCTTTTCCAACATTTCACAGTTTGATAACTTCTCCTGCGTTCTACTTTTGTCAGCGTTAAATTGTGGGGAGGCGAACACATTTTCCAGAACACAGTAACAGAAATTAGACATTGTTTCACTTCGACTCTGGCTGCCTGCAGCTGCTGCGGAGAAAAATAAGCCCAAGTTCTCGCCCAGCGTGTGTTCTCGACCGTGGGTGGCACTGGAGACGTTCTCCTTTTGTCGAGTCTTGAAAAACTTTTATCTCTTGTCAGATTATCTACCTACGCTGTGCGCTCTTGTTATTCAAATGCTACGTCTTATTCAGTCAAACAAGACGCGCAGGAGAGGAGAGCACATCTGGCGTTAACAACAAAAACAAACAGCAAACTCCAAACTAATCTTCGCTTCTCTGGGTAAAAGAATTATTTTCCTTCTGCACACCTCAAGGACCTGGCAGATTAAAACCAGCACAAGTCTGCCGGCTTTTTTCGTGACGCCACATGTTGTGACAGCGCTGCCAACACAATCACACTCCGACCTGCGACTCATTACAACACACCAGCAGGTTACACTGATGTAAACATCCCAGAGGCAGGAGAACAAAGTCTCATTAAAGGCAGTGGATTGTGGGTAAACTCACAATGGGCTGAAATCATTCATCATTATTATTATTATTATTTGATGGTGATTGTTTCCTGACCCTGAACGCCCCATCACACACAGATTGCAGGGTTCTAGCTAGCGCAATTTAGCGTATCGGCCCCCGACGCTAAAATTTTGACCCGATACGCTAAACTTTCTCCCGATACGGTAAATTTCAGAACAGCGTATCAGCATTTTGACTGTAATTGTTTGCCCAGATCAAATGCACGGTCCGATATTAACGGTTGCCCGATGCACCTACTCTGAATTATCTGTATTTTCTCTCGTGTTTCTCCTCGAAGGACGTCTTTACAACCTGAGTGAGTGAGTGTGCTGCCATTGGCTCCTCCCTCTGTGCTGACGTCAGGCCACAGACGTACAGTGACGTTCGCTTTTTACGCTTAAAATGACGGCGGCAGCTCAGCTTCCGCACATCTCCCTTCCCTTCTTCTTAAGGACGTACCACTGCTGTGGTTTATGACACAATTTTCAACCCGTCAAAATGACCGACGGCCTTAAATTTTTCCCGTCAACTCTTAAAAAAAATCTGTCAATGATGGAAAATTGTCAGTTAATGTAACCTCTGCAGACACAGAAATATAAAAGATGTAAATGTTTATACAGTCTTGTTTAACTTAGATTTCGTTACAAAAGACAGGCTTTAATTTGTTATCATAAATCACCCCTCACAAATAAAATATGAAATTTCGGTTTTGCTTCGGGCTCGGGCCTGCAAATCAAGTTAATTGGTCGAGCTCGGGCTGGGTCGGGCTTTAATACCCGCAGGCCTGGGTCGGGTCAGGCTGGATTTTTTAGGCCCGATCTTACCTCTAACCACATCCATGGAACAGAAGCAGATCCTCTTTTAGGTATGAGCTCCTTGGTTTTTGTGATGTAAGAGAGGGGACTTCCTGCTTGCATCTGTTGAGGAAAAAAAAAAAGTCAGAAATTATTTTGTTAATACTAGAAAAATACCCAGTTTTCCCTAAATCAGTTATGCCAACAACATTGAACTAACTTCTGCACATGCACATTGCATTTTTATACAAGTTTATGTTGGAGTCTGTGTTGTCGACATTACAGAAATGTCGATTTTCGCGAATAACTATTCGACAAATAAAGATATCAGCGTAATTCTTATTGCAAAGGGTATGTTTCCAGTGTCAAGAATCTAATAAAATAGATAAAAAACAAATGTGGGAGTAATATTTCGGGGTGTCAGTCACAATGTGTGTGTGAGTGCCTTTCTAGTTGTTCATTTGTTCAGTATAATTTTTTCCCAATTCCATCCCAGGGGCCGGATTGGACCCTTTGGCGGGCCGGATTTGGCCCCCGGGCCGCATGTTTGACACCTGTGCTTTAGAGAACAGAGAGCAAAGGCTTCAGAATCATAAATGTCCGCATTTGGGTTTTTATTACATGCAGCTCAGAGGCCATGAGTTAGGTACTAGTTGTCTGGACTAATGCACGACATCATAAGTACATAAGAAAAATGTTTAAATTAAGAAAATAATTACTAAGCATGTTTAGAAAACAGATCATTAGCGTTCAGTTTCAGCTTGCCTTATGTCTTATTTTGTAAATCCAAAGCAGCGCGTTATTGTTGCATCGCTGCAAAACCACCGAGCACGTGTCATACACAGTCTTTGCCTTGTTTTGGTGCCTAAACCGGGCCATAAATTAAGCATAAAGCCGACCAGACAGCAGTCACATGACTCCGTAATGCTCGCTTTCAGTGGTTTGGAACAAATGTCTTCGTGCTGACAGAAGCATCCAATCTGAAAGAGCTTTTTGTTTTGTTTTGCTGATCTAAAGCCAATATTTCATCTCACTGACCAGATGCGATCACAAACACTGCTCTTGTCCTGGAAATGATATAAATAATAGACACGACACGGCTCAGAAACACACCGGATACAAACGGAGCCTGTGATTTCACCGAACAGTCGCTGTTTTGGCTCTCACCTGTTTGCTTCCATTATTAATCCTGGGGCTGTTTGAACAAATAGACACTGGCTGCTAATAAAACCCTGGTGCATGCGTTTTAAGGATAAAAGCCGCTGTGGCATTAACTATTAAATACACTCCTGACGAGGAGGTTAAGTGGAGGATACGCTGTGGGTGAATTACTTGGCTGACTCCACTGCACGATCTATACCACACACGGAGACAAACACATACAGGATAAAGAATATGATACGCATGTAACACACCTCCAATGGGGAGACAGTGGAGCTGCACTTACTGTATTTTCTGGACTATAAGTGTCATTTTTTTTCATAGTTTGTCCAGGGGTGCGGCTTATACTCAGGAGCGACTTATGTGTGAAATTATTAACACATTATTATATCATTTCACATGTTA
>JAPSES010001688.1:0-14855 GCA_029822895.1 Maxillicosta whitleyi
GGCATATCTATCTTTCACCCACTGGTAGATGGCATCGGCTCCGGTACCCCTGCAAAAATCACAAAGACAAAGTGGTTCAGAAAATGAGTGAATGAATGTCAGCTCAGTAGAACAACAGCTGATGAAAACAGTTTCAGGCAATTTATTGTCAAAACACAATAATGATCTCAGAAAAGTTATTCATAATAAAAATGATCCAGTATTGAATAACGTTAAGTACTAAACGAACTCATAAATATTTTAAGCACTTAGAAAACAGTGTAAATAAAAGGACAAAACATGTTTATTGCAATAGGAAATGATGACATTTTCATCATTTGGCAGCTCATCCCTTTGTTAGCAATGACACACCTAAATTCAGTGTATCCATACTGTATTTTAGCTTCTCGTGCCATTTAATTTTCTCTCTCTTTTTTGTAAAGATTGTATCATGTGCAAATAAATATTCATGTATTTATGGGAAATTAAACAGGTACTTTTTAAAGCTCAAAATACATTATGTGGGGATTGAAGTGTATTTATCTGCTTTTTTAAATATTGTTTTGAAGAAGCCTATAAAGCTTTTGTACAGTATGTTTAACGTGTTTGTCTTATTGTTCCACTTGAAATCCACAGTCATCACATTCCTTCAGAGAGTTACTGTTTATCAGGAAAGATCTGGTGTAGATGAACAAGTGAGAAAATGTAGAAATTTAGAAGACAAACAAGACTGCATCAAAATACAATATTTAATTTTTGCCCAAGTGTTTTCAATCTTACAGGAAAATAGGGACAAATAGATCTTAATGAGATTTTAAAACCAGAAACAAGTCCATCTATATCTGAATTCCCCGGTTGAAAATGAAACAAATTTAAGCAAAAAGTGCAATTAGAGTCTATTGAGGGAAAAAAAATGCAGAAATAGAGATTAATGCAGGCATAGACAAATATTAATATGACTAACAGTTTCTGGAGGGAAAAGATCTATAGCCTAGTTTTTCAAAAGCTTATTGCTTTTTTGTTGTTTAACCAGAGTTTAGAGGACAGATTGAACAGATAGAACAATAGAAAATAGAACAATAGGGATATTAAAGGTTATCATATCATAACAAGTACAAGTGAAGAAGTGAGTTTTTGAACAAAATATATCATTACTCTTATCCATACATTTACATGATTCAGTAAAAAGGAGTTTCTTAGCTTTTCAATGTCATCATACATGGCTATTCATAAGGCTCCATAGTAAATGTGGAGATTCACAGTAAAAATCCATGTTTGATCAATGACAGTGGCCTTTTTCTAGTCTATAATGTTTATGCTTTCAATTTGATACCTATAATAATAATAATAATAATAATAATAATAATAATAATAATAATAATAATTAGAAGAAGAAGAAATTTTACCCTAATAAAACATATTTTTTATATCTTTTCGATATTAGCTATTCTTGTCATAACTTCGGTATCCATGTGATATGTATGTGATTCTTTTTTTTTTTTCAAAGTTCTTTATCTGTAGTTATAAAGAGAACATAATAACACGAGGAACTGAAGAATGACAGGAACACACACACATAAAGCTCAAACAACAAATAAATAAATAAATAAATAAATAAATAAAAAGCCACAAAAAAAAATCTATACTGTACATGTATACATATATACTATACACACAAAAGTTATAAACATTTTTTTTTACATCTATTAACAGCTTTCCTATTCAATCTCCGCGAAATAGCCGAAAAGTACATTTGTTTGAAGTAAAACGAGGTGATTCATACTTTCTGATGTCCATTACGTACGACGTATGACATCGCTTTTCCACTCCTCTGTCCAATCAGAAGCCAGGCAGGAGGGTGGGGCTTTAACAAACCCGGAAATACACCAATAACTTCCATCACTCACAGTCCTGTTGTTTTAGGAAGTAAAGACTGTTGACCATGAGTTTTCACTACGGCCAGGTATCAAAGTATTGCTTTTTGATTATATTTCGGTGTTATTTGTATTAAGTTAAAACTGTTATCGTAGCGGCTGTATTTATTTAGCGTTAAGTAAGGTCAGACATCCATGTGATCGCACTGAATGAGTCTGTTAGCACTAATGCTACAGTAGTTTTTACTGTGTAGTTTCTCCGTTTGTTGCTTTGTGTAATATATTTTAACCTGAGCTAATGTTAACGCAAGTATCAACAAATGGTACCTCGTAAATATAAGGAGCAACAGTGACGTTTTTACTAATTCATGTATTTATGATATGCTAAACTTTAATATAGCATAGTGGAACATAACGTTTACTCAAGTAAAAATCTTTGTTATCTATCAGTCTTTCTTATCACAGAGCAACTTTGTATTACAATAGTTGCATATCTTTTACACTCATAGTTACTTAGCCTACTACATGACAGACATATATGACTAGGTACTATTAAAATGATATGATAGTTTACAGTACTAATCTACCCAATAGATATGTATACAAAGCAGGCCTGTCTAATATGCGGTTCCAAATTACAATATACTAATGCTCTTATTTTTATTTTTCAGTGGTGGAAAAACACACTAAAGCCATATTCTAATTGGAAAGGAGCCATTCTGTATCACGTGTCCTTTTACTTTTGATTCTGGGTCACATTTTACAGACTTTTTCTTAACTTTTTAAATTAAGGACTTTTACTTGAAGCAGTATTTCTACACTGTTCATTTAATTTAAGAAATAGTTGTTATAGTTTAGTTTTAAAAAACAAACAAACAAACAGTAACCTGCGAAAATATACCCAAATTGTCTCTACTGAATATACTGTAGATCAAGAAATATTTCCTTAACTCTTCATTATAGTGTGTGTTGGTTTTTACTGATACACAATCTGTATTGGTTCATTATTTGATAATATCATTTGGCAGTTATTTGTTACGGCCTGTGAACAGAAAATGAATGCATCTCGCAGTCAGCTTTGTCAGTGTGGCTTCTGTCAAGTGATATTATCACGCTAGAGCAATTTGTGTCTCATTTGCTATTGTTATGAACTCATTGGATTAATATATGCATTAAAAAACATCCTTATGTACAAACTATCAATATAACAACCGCATGCAATCCGTTTATATTTAATGTACAGTTGTTGACCTTTGTTCTTTTTCTGACACTGAAGGGCTATCCAGGAGGTGGAAACCCACCACCGGGTGCTCCATACGGGGGTGGCAGTGGTCCCTACAGGCCGTCCCCTTCCGCTCCATATGGTGGTGCAGCAGGTCCACCGGGAGCTCCTTACGGTGGCGGTTATGGAGCTCCGGGAGGGCATGGAGGGCAGTACGGGCCTGGACCACACAGTGCCCCTGGCGGACCTTACGGAGGATATGGAGGACAGCCTCATGGAGGACCGTATGGACACCACGCTCCCGCAGGTAACTGAAAAGTGAGATTGGAGCTGTGTAAGCATCTGCTGCCGTGCGTTTTGCCTGTGGGAGCTGAGGGGCTGTAGGATGAACATGAGGAGACTGCCGATTGGTTCTCATTCGCCTTCCTCATTGCTTCCCGTCTTTCTCCCTCACTCACTAGTGGGATGATAGATAGAAAATGACTAACGCTCCCAGACAGCCATGTAGGGACTGGGTTCCGTTTGTGCCCCTCAGCAGGATTACACGGCTGGAGTGATGACTCTGGTAATACTGAGTGAGGGCTAAACAGAGTCGGAGACAGATGGGTAAAGAGAGTGCTGTGTGCGTACGTGTGTGTTTGATTACACTGTTTCCTGTAGCAGCCAAGCCAGTCAGAAGCTGATAGCCTGTGCTGCTATCACTCCCCACTGGTACAGAATCCATCAGGGTCCGGCCTGAAGTGTTACCTGTCCCTCTGTCGCCATTCATTTTTCTGACAATCAGCCCTCCCTTCACCGCTCCACTCATCCCTCACATATTTCCAAACATACTCACATCTTGTGCGTATTCAACTGATGACTTTTCCTCAGCCCTTGACCCTGCCTCTATCTTTTTCTATTCACAGCTGCTGCATAATGAAATGCTGTGTCTATAGAACTAAGGTTTGAGAGTGTTCTTTAGCAGCAAACCAGCTAATTTTGTAACTCCATAGACGTTTTCATGTACGTCAGTGTTATATTTATGGATTTAATTTGTTCTCGTGTTAATAATTATACTTATTATTAACCACAAAGGAGACAAGTTACAAATATTTGAAAGAGACCATACATTAAAAAAAAAAAGAAAAATGTTACTTGTCAGATTGTTCTAATTATTCAAATGCAATACTTTGTTTAAATGGGTTTAAGATGACTGTCAAATCAAATTAAGAAAGAACAATATAGTAATATTTCAACAACAGTTATTGTCAAGTTTCATAATGGACGGGAAGGATGTAAGTACCAAGTGCTCAAATAAATGTCCTGTTCTCATTCAGTGTTGATAAGGCTATTAGTGACATGTGTTTGATCACATGGAACTGTAGACAGACAGACAGAGCAGCTGCATCAAAGTAGTACAAACTAGTGCATTGTTAAATTTACTAAATGATACATAAAAAAAAAAAAAAAAAAATCTGAACAACATGTGATCATAATTTGTTTATAATTTGGAAATGCAACAGGTCATGTGGACTGATAACTAGTCTGAATTATTCCTCTTTCATTTGTGAAAAATACATTTATACATACTTCCTAGATTTTGTTCTGCAGTGAATGTCATGTGTGGTCTTTTTTTACTGAGACTCCTAGTAATGGAACTTTAATACTGTGCCTTTAAACTATGTGTTATTCTTCATTCTGACCTATTTTGGATCCGGATCATATTTTTTGTTATTTGTGTTTAAACATAATTCATCTCTGGCATGAAAAGAAAAGCAAAAAGTATTTAGGCAAATTAAATGATTAAAGAGATTTTCAGACTCAAAGTGGGCCGAGGCGTATTGAACTTTGGGATTGAGTGCTCTACATTTTTACATTTAACATTGCAGTGCTTAAGAACTCCTCCAGGCTACATTCAGTGTTATAGTTGCTCCTTATACAGTATATCATAGTGTTTTCCAACTCAGCGACTTCTAAGCACCCAAGGCAAAGCATTGAATCAAGCACAGATGTATTATTTTTTATGATCAATTTTCTGCTTGACAAAGTCAGCATAGTTTCAGCTTTCATAGAGTAGAAGTATGTTTGTTCAGATCTCAATTAATTAATAATTAGTCTGCATTGAAATGAGACAGCTTCATTTCCACAAAGCTCCACTATCTTCTTCCTTTCTTTTTTGCTACTTTTTTTTTTTTTTTTTTAATCACACTACACTGTTTTCCTCAAAGCCTGGAGCTTCTGTGAAGTGTTAACTATTGAAAAAAAAAAGAATGAGAAACAATAAAGAGAATAACTCAAATTAGTTTGCTCAGAAATGGAAAGAGGAAAAAAACAACAACAATCTTTTTGAGGAGGGATCTGTAATGTCAGTCTTAATCCTTTTATCTATGTCTACTCTCTTCTTCCGCTTTCTTTAGGTAACATGCCTCCTGGTGTTAACCCAGAAGCGTACCAGTGGTTTCAAACTGTTGATTCTGACCACAGTGGCTTCATCAACTTAAAGGAGCTAAAACAGGCCCTGGTCAACTCAAACTGGTCCTCCTTCAATGATGAGACCTGTCTAATGATGATCAGTAAGTGGTTTTAACTACACAAAATACTCCTCTGAGACACAGTACATGATAACTGAAGAATAACGACATGATTCGAAGTATGTGAAATATTTAAGTGCATTAAGCCCATGGAAAATCCAAGGTCGGGGCCAGTATGTGATGAACCACCAGCCCTATGACGTTTCTTTCAATGCCTTCCTGTGTCTTGGTAATGAAATGTGAACAGCAAGGAGTGGGTCAGCCTAAACAAAGGCTGAGTCATGAGTGTTTGGTTGTCTCTTAAGTTGTGCAAGTAACCCTACATTCCAGTCCAGGCGGTGATGAACGCAGAGTGTTTGTTTTCTGTCTCTTAACCCTCACAAACAGAAGGTCCGCAGTGATGAAGTATAGGTCAGGTGTTTACATACGCTTGGGCTGAGGCCGAAGGAAAATCAATCTACAGGCCAGAAATACAATAACAGGCTTTCCACATGGTTTTGAAAAGTTGTAAAGTCTTGAATTGACAAATCCGCGTTTAAAACCTTTAAATAAAAGACTTTAAAGGGTATTAAATTTGATATGGTAGGTCTTAAGTTACGTTGAAACAAACATGTTCGCTGTATTGTCTTTATATGTGTCTGGGAAATGTCCAAACGGCAAAGAAAGGAACGGTAGTCTACTCAGTTCCGCCCACTGAAATTAGGAACCAATTATTGCAGCCCCTGGTGAGAAGCGATCATGGTACATTCAGCCCAGCACACATGCAGCAGTTAGTCACGCGTGCATTGCCCGAGAAAGCTGACTTTGTACGGACGTGAAATGGGCTTTCAATTCTGTTCTAAGTAGTCTTAAAAAGGTCTTAAATTTAACTTGTAGAAAACAGCAGGGACCCTGAACAAGGTAAACGAGTGACGGTATAACTAATACAAACAGAGCACATGGGTGTTTAGGGCCAAAATGTTTGTGTTTATAAATAAATTAAATTGGGGCAGGGGACAGGGACCTCGGCACCCAACTGACACCATGGAAGAGATAATGTTGTGATACCACTAATGGCTGCTGGGTTTGGCTCCATAGACTCACTATGAAGTTTGCTCTAAAAATAGCTAGTGAATAATGTTCTGCCAGGAGCCGTTCCAGTCTTATCCATGTCATTTGGAACCTATAAATGATCCATTAATAAGGTCAGTTCAGACAGAAGGATCTGATGTGAGATGTCAGGTCTGTACCTTTGGTCATTTAGCAGCACAACATTCACTGTTAACCTGTGGGTTAATGCCTCATAGCTTGATCATATTTTGGGCCAAATTACGATATCTGCAGAACTGTACTCTCCCGATACTGCTGATTCATTTTCATCATTGGCTCTGTACCGGAAAAACTATGACTTAGGCAATTATGCTGTGAAGCTAACAAGATATTTTAGGAAGTTGTCGCTGTTGGGTTGAAACTTCTTATGTCCTGAACAGTTATTTTTCAGTAAAACTGGAAAAACAATTAAATATATGTATAAATAAATAAATGGAGTTAAGAGATGTAATCACAAGCCCTTTTCAACACTTTTTATTGATTGGATATTTCTAAAACCATCAGGTCAATGTGAAGATTGACCAATAAAAATTTTTTATCATTTAAAAAAAATAAAAACCTACGTGCAGTTTTCACCCGACAGCGACGACGTGATGATGTAAGATGGATAGAGCTGGACCCTGAATGTTTGAGTATTAATATATTCACTCATGGGGAGGCATTTGGCTATTTGCTTTTTTCATGAATATGTTCTGTACTGCATGAACATGCATGTAACAGAAACGGTGAACCATGTAGTTTCCATCTTCCATCCACTACAACAGTAACCTCATTCACAACCTTTCTGTGTTAATGCAAGACAAACCCAGTCCCCTCACAGTGTCCCTGCTTTGACGTAAAGGTAATTGAATTGAACTACAAGTACAAGGCTGATAAAGCACAAAGCAGAGCATAGTATTGTGGCAAAATCTGTGTTAACAGTTTAGTAAATGGACATAAGTAGCAGCCACACAAACGCAGCCTTCCCCGACACGCCCCTAGGGATACTGCAGTGTTCCATCTCAGATCATCAACTGATTTCATCTCACAGCTCTAATCATCTTGCTTCAGTTCACTGCGGCAGTTTTTCCATGTAAAATATTCCTGTTCTAACAGAAATGCACTTTAAATCGCAGTCAAATTGACCAGTATAAGCAGATGATTATTATAATTGAACATTTAATTTGTCCGCTTCCTCAGAGTTTTTAGACTAATTTGTAATAATGAGTAACCTTAAACAGTGGATTTTGGAGATAATTTTATGCTTGGTCATGTTCACATGTACAGACTGTGATGTTATAATGTAAGAAAATTAGCCAGATTTTTGCTTCAGCACCATTTGTACGCAAAGTGGGACCAGTGTCATTATAATACATCTGCTTCAGGAGCATAACACTTAACACTTCTTAAAAAAAATAAATTAAAAAATCACCCAGCTCTTGTTGGGACTGTTGCTTAGATACTTCAGGGTCTTTGGTCTACTTGGTCACAACTTGGGTTAGAACAGAAGTCCTAAAATTCAGACACAAGTACATTCACACGTCATTCCCAATAAAGGATCAAAGCATGAAGCTCAATTTCTGAGAATTTCAGGGCTGTTCATGTCAATATTTAATGGATACATTCAAATAAATGAAAGGCCAACTATTGGTCTGACAGCATCATCTAAATAAAGTAGGTTGGCAGCTTAACTAAGAGATATATATTTAAATGCAGTGTTAAAATGTGAAAAGGGTGTATGTAAACATGTGACTGCAGCTGTAGATACTGCTCTCCTGTACAGATTCTCTTTGCACATCTGTACATCTTGAATGAACAGTGACTGCAGGAGGTGCTCTGGGTCTCCGTAAATGACGTAATTTGCATTTCTTGTCAGACATGTTTGACAAGACGAGGACAGGCCGTATGGATTTGTTTGGCTTCTCAGCTCTGTGGGACTTCATGCAGCGTTGGAGAGCACTGTTTCAGCAGTACGACAGAGACCGCTCAGGGTGTATCAGCGGCACGGAGCTGCACCAAGGTATTTCAGCTTATTACCCCGCCCCTTGAAGGGGAGGCAAGGGGAGGTTTGTTTGTTGTCAACACTCTAAGCAGTAAAACTATTAGTTGAATTCATACTTAAGTGGATTTATACATTGCAAGTGACCAAGAACAGATGTGGTTAGATTTTGTAAAAATTAGGTCAAAGTTAAAACATTTTTATTAATTTTTAAATCTTTTTTTTCCTCCCATTTACTTCTAATGGGTGAAATTTCACATGTCAATAAAAACATTAATTTTGTTTCAATTTACTTCAACCTTGGCACATGTATAGAGACAACAGATCTGCTGACGTCAGCACATGCCTAGACATGATGACATGAACTGGATCGATGCCAAAATAAGCTATTATACGTGCAATATACGGGTTTGTTGTGTTTGGCACCAGTTGTATCATTCATGTGTTGCTTTTGTAGTAAAGTGTGAGTTAGTTTCTCTCATGTTTCTTTTCTTCTGTCCTTTTCCTTTTCAGCCCTCGCACAGATGGGTTACAACCTGAGTCCACAGTTTACTGAGACTCTTGTGAGGCGCTTCTCTGTGCGCGGTCCACGTCCTGGTATTCAGCTGGACCGCTTCATCCAAGTGTGCACTCAGCTTCAGAGTATGACCCAGGTCTTCAGGGAGAGAGACACAAATATGTCAGGAAACATTCGCCTTAACTATGAAGATTTCCTGTCTGGTGCCGTCACCAGGCTCATGTGATGCTCACTTCTTCCACTGACGGTGGTCTCTGCACTGTGGAACCTCCACTCTCAGGCCACTGTTTGCTCATTTTTTTTGTTTTTTTGCTCTGTAATATGTGCCCCCTCTTGATGTTATGTTTAGAGCATAACCAGTAGATATACACAGGTGATTGGACGACTTCATGTAATGTAACCAACTTTCAGCCATCTTACTCAGACACCATGTTCAAGACGAGGTGTTTGTATCAAGTCTGGCATCCGTCAGACTCTTCATTAATGAAACAGTTACTCGGTTATCTTTAGAAAAACCTCAAATGAAGACTAATGAATCCAGAAGAACAATTATATAATACCAAGTTTTTATCTTCAATTTGATGAGAACTTCCCACAAAAATGTAGGTCTGCAATTAATTTATACAGTGAATGATTAAGGTTCTGTGCAAATAACAGTCACATCCATAACAAGTAGGTATACATACAATCAAAACATCCTGAAAAAATACCTTGACAAATAAGTTATATACCTGATCATGTATGTAATAGATCTAGTTGTCATTTAGTGATAATTAACATTTAAGGACTAAAATCATGCTAATCAGTTGTATGTAGAACTGCAACTTGCACTTTGACAGTAGTTTTAGAAAATAGGCTGTAGCGTTACAGATGGCTCATGCTGAGACTGAAAATGAAATATGCTTAAAACTGTTGCATTTTAATATGACAGTATATTATTCCAGCTAGTTGACATTCCCACTTCATGGAGCTGCGGCCCATTCAGTGACTGTTCTCAGATCTGGTCTCTGGTATGATGGCGGTAACATCATACAGGAACACAACTCGTGCTTCCTGTTCCTATATCTATAAAACAGTACGTCATATTAAAACTGAAGCATATTTAATGGTTCGCTACAGGAGATGAACCAGTCTGACACCATGAACTAAAACGTTCAGTGGCTATTTTCAAGATGCTAAAGCTGTTTTTTGACAGAATTTAAGTTGCACCGTAGGTCGGCTGGAAGGTGACAATATATCTGAGCCGTTTGAATCGTACCATAGATGCCTTGATGACTGTAATCATCAGCAACTTTGTTTACCAGTGCCATTTTAATACTTAAAATATTATTTTTTGCAGTTATTATGAATGCAGTTATTATATGCAAACCTGAAACCCGAACCTACCAAAGCCCTGCTTCTGCAGAACTTCCTTTGGACTATTATTTGTGCCAGGTTGTGTTTTCTATACATATCCTTTGTTTGTGCTCACAGGCAGCATTAAGTCATTCCAGGGCTATGATGCCTTTTTAAGTTGTATAATGAAGTGTAGAGACCATAAGGCACCTCTTTGCAGTGTTGTTACATCAGATTGAATATTGCTGTGCGAGTTGTTAAGTAAAAGAGAACCACTTGTTGTTATGCAGAAATATTCTCTTCCACTGCCGTTCTAAAAAACTGTGAGTAGTGATCATGAGGTAGCACATTGGGGAAAAAAATTACACTTTTTGTTAGTCGCACTCCTCCAAGCCAGTATCACCCATGAATTAAAATTTCATGAATTAAAAAAACTAAAAAAATTAAGAATGTTTGCCAGTTTCAACTAAAAGAAACTTAAGCTTCATTGATCACATGATCAGTATAATTAATGTTGGTGTTAAATGAAATGGTACACTATTCTGATGTGTCATTAAACATGCATATGCCAACGCAGTTCTTAATGCCAATATAAAATAAATGGATTTTTTTTGTATCATATGGTGATGGTGTTCATGTTTTTGATCAACTTGACTGATTTGCAGTAATTAAAACTCATTACATTCTCTGTGTTGGGTTGATGCCAATAGATTTGAAGCACAGTGTTAGCATAATAGTTATAAAAACCATGCTGTGTTTCCTTTCTTGTCAAAACATCAAAAGGTTAACTTTCTTTATTATCCAAGCAAATTCAGTCTCTGTGTTTTACCCATCTTTATACATACATGCAGAACCTAGAATTAGCATTAGCAATTAGCATGGTTTAATCAGCACTTTAGGGACCAACTCACTTCAGACGCCTTTTGTTCAGGGGCTTTAACAGGAGAACGAACCTATACACTAAAAAAAAATCTTATCAAGTGTTTTTTTTTTTTTTTCTTCTCATTTCTAGTCCAAATATCTCATCACACTTAAAGTGACACTCCTGAATTTTGGACATTGGGCCTCATTTCCAAGTCAGCCAGAGTATAGGAAATGTGGAGAATTTTTTTTTTTTTTTAATTATACACAGTCTTGGTAAAATCAGAGGTGGCTGATGCTAGGCTAGCGAAAGTGAACATAGGTCAGCTAGCCGACCAGTAAAACAGCCATACCCAGTGCAAAACAAACACCCAAAGCAAATCAGTTATAGTCATTATTTAGGCGATAAATTAAATATGATGAGATATTTGGACTAGAAATGAGAAAAATACACTTGATAAGATTAAGATTTTTCCATTGTAACTTTTTCACGGCAGGTTGAAACCTACACAGTGCAGACAGAACAGTTTGACCATGAAAGGTTCCAGGACCTGTTTCATTGTAAGGTGAAAGTGCTAAACACTGTACTGCTGTATTAGATCAAGTTTATTTATATAGAATGTTTAAAACAACTCAAAGTACTGCACAAATTTGCAGATTTACATGCAAGATAAACTGTTAAAAACTAGTCACGTAAGAAGAAATACAAAATATACTAAAACAGATACACTGTAATAAGATAAATACCATGTAAAAACACAACCAGAGGAATAAATAAATAAAAGCCACACACTTGCATTAAAAGCCAGTACAAATAGATGTGTCTTCAAAAGATATTTGAAGTGACTGCACATGTGACATGTTACCCACTAGACTGGGTCTCCTTCAGATGTAGCCATTGGTGGTGTAAATCCAAACACATCCCATGACCTTTGACCTTCAAATTCCTAATAATATTTCTCAAATCCCACTCTGCAGAACACATAGACTGCAGAAACAAAAGAGAACCGCCTCTGTCCTTCCTATTCACAGCTGGCACTTTTTTCTCTCACCATCTGTTCGTTTTGTTGATCACCGCTTCTCCTCGTCTCATTCCAAATCAGAGGCAATCCATCATTCTCTCCGGTGCATCTTTACGCCTTCAATTTATATCTTAATCACAAGTAAATCTGGCTGTCCCGTGTTCTTAAGCACACTATGGATCATACTCCCCCTGCCACTCTGACATACATGTGAGACAACATTCCCACTCCTTCCAGCCCGTAGACGGCAGTGCAACAGCGTTTTTCTGGGTGATTTCGATTGGACAGTTATTTAACTTAAGTCCTGATCATCAGTTCCTGTGTAATGAGGAAATTTCCCACCACTGATCATGCCTGACATCTGTAATTAACTTAAAAATAGAGCAGATTTACAGCGCCTCAGTTAGTATGGATAGAACGCTCAACTCTGTCAGTGCCGGGTTGTGATTTGGATTGATAAGACATTTGGATTTTTTTTTTTCCTCCATAAAAATCTTGGCTAGTGCAGCTCCAAATCCCATTTGCTAATAAACAGGATCTGATGAAATAATCCTGGCTGTAGTGAAGCAGCTTGTAAAGAAGGACTGGCACTAATAATGTTTCCCACAGGGGATGAGCACATTTCACTTTATCTGACATGACTGATCAAATGCCAGTTATAACAACTACAAGATGGACAGTACAGAGGGAGGAATAGGTACAAAACCATAATCACCCATGCAGAATTCTGTTAATTATAACATTTTCTGTAGTCATTTAAAGAAGTGATAACATTAAAACCATAAATCTTTGAGTATAAATGGCCAGTGAGTTAGGCCTGGTCATCCATTTATGACAGGCTGCTTTCCAATCACTATAGATCAGCTCTACGCCCTGCACTTTGCACAGATATAGTTTTCTGGAAAACTTCTGTGCCCGGGAGCTCAAGTATCAGCGTCATCAATCATATTGAGCTTTACAAATAACACTTACCGATTCACTACCCAGAAACTACAGTAGCATAGAGGAACTCTTTACTGCAAGTTATGGCTTCCCCATGGGTTCGCTGCGACGTACAGAATTTCTTTACCTCATTTCATAAGCAGACAAACAAAATCAAAGCTTTTGTGTCTTTGTGCTGCAGACTCTGAAAGCGTAACTGTCTTAGCATGTCAAAGCGTGCTTTTAAGTGGAACAAACAGAGCTGGCACTTAAGGGGTTTGTCACCCATGTAACTCATGGTCTGTCAGTGAATGATGTGTTGGTGGCAGATGTGTCTGCCTCCTCTGAGTGCTCTGTGGAAACTGGATTTTGTGCAACAAGGCCATTTAGTGTTTCAAGTCACAATCAGATTTTATTTTATGGTTTGGAGTGACATGGAAGAGACAGAATGCCCATGTTATGCAGAAAATAAAAACATAGCTCACTTTGACTCTTAAGTGTTTACGATGTGAGTAGATTTTGGAATATGCAGCCTCTGTTCCTGAGATCAGCTTTTATTTTATTGTCATCGTTACAGATACAGTAAAACACTCAGTGACAAACCTACAATATATAGAAAGCATTTAAACTTATACAAATATAAGTTAAAAGACAATAAAAAAGTGCATTTAAATGAAAAAAAAACATTAAAAAAAAGTTCATCTTTATTAACATAAAATGGATACAGATAAATTAGCCTGACTTGTATCTCTTACATTGAGTGATAAGTCCCAAAATAATTTCTAACTCCAAACTGTGTATTAATGTTCTCAGTTTTAAATCCACTACATTTACAATATCGATTGAGTAAATAAGAACACAATGAATATACAATATTTCTATACAGCATATGTATTAGGGTTTGTCTTAAAAGTACCAAAATTACTTAAATTGTTATTTTAAATGGGTCTGGCTGTACGTATGCTTGTTTTGACTAAAAAAAACTGCCACATAAAATTTGAGGCCATTTCCACAATATTTAATGGTTGTTATCGAAGAGAAGGTAAGCATGGTGAAAACCCTGAGAATGAACAAAGGCTCTGAAGATCTACCGAAGACACTGTCAGTGACAATGGACGACGGATGTTTAATCTCATACTTTATTTCATCATCTGCTCACTTTGACATGGATCCAAAAGACTAGTCTGATGCAGAGGTGTTTGTAACTGCCAAAAACATTCACAATCTCCAAGTTGTCAATGATTGTGCAGTGGCCTTTAAGCTGATTCAAGATTTCGACCTTGTCCTCACTAAAGAGGAAGAACAGCAACAATAACAAAAAAAAAAAAAAAAACACCTTCTACGAGTGGCTGAGGCCCACATAAGGACGACATATTTTCCTTTTGTAAAATACGTTTTCTGTGCAGCACAATAGTACTGCTATAAAATGATATAAAACATGTTTTTTTCATCACTGGTAGTATTTTCACTGGTATTATACACACACACACACACACACACATACACACACGCACACACACATACACATACACACACACATACACATA
>JAPSES010001712.1:0-14851 GCA_029822895.1 Maxillicosta whitleyi
TAAAGTAATGACAGTGGATCAGTAAAGACAGACCTCAGATATGATGGAAACAATAGTCAAACATTCATGCATTTATTAAACGACAGAAATTCCAACCACTTGTCTGACAAACAAGTAGTTGAAAATTTCAATGTCAAGCCCTGAAGGTTCATTTTCTACACCAGCATGTGGACAGACAGATGACTCTAGTCATGCATGTGCGGGTGTGGGTATGTGGTTTTTTGTTTTGGTTTTTTTTTTGGGGGGGGGCCTAGCAGAGGCCAGTGAACTGATTTCATACCCATAGTCTCTAACAATGAAGTCAAAAAGAAACACCCCCACCCAAAGCTGGCAGCCGCCACCATCCAAGCACAAAAAAATCAGCATATTCAGGGGGAGCAGCTGTTGATTCTTGAAGTGTGACCCCACCCCCCCATCACACCCCCAGACACCCTGTCCAGGGGGAATTGCATTCAGTCCAAGGAATTTAACTAACATGTCATTTAGTCTAAAAGCATTTATATTTTGTCTCGACATTGTCAGCATTTCTTCCATTTTCTAAGACTATTTTACTGATGCACAGTCTGTGTTTTCTTCCTAATTCCAGGTCGACTTTGACCAGTTCAAAAATGCACTAATTCTTGTGTTGTCAACAAAAATCGAGACGCCTCAACCTGAATTGGACACTCTACCTGAGCCAGGTAATGAATCCAGCAAGAATTAAGTTTTACTTTACAAGATGAAATTACTTAGTCATTTGTGTTTTTACTTTTTTTTTTTTTAATGGTCGAAATATTTCACATCTCAAACATTTAGAACGATGATAATAGTATCCTCAAAATATGCATAATTGAAATGAAATACAGCAACAAAATCTAAAAATTCTGTGTTTGAGCTCAGAAAAGAAACAAAATAAGTCCTTTATGATAAACCTTTTTATATCCCAAGAACAATAATGATCACAAAAATAATTTTCATGTTTCAATGATTTTAGAAAATGGATAGAAATATCTACTAAATATCTAGATAGAAAATGACTTAGTATTAAAACTGAATAACAATATGAATTGATGTGATAGTTAAGGGATGTCTCCTTTTCTATGAATCATTGAAATATAACATCTGAAACAATAACAGTTAGACAGTTGTAAGACAGTGTTAACCAGTAGGATTGTGTTTTTAAAACATAAGAAGGTAACAGGAGGATGAGCTGCTGTCTGTTTTTAAATGCTCTGATGGTTTTTAAAGTGCTCTGTGGATGAGTGGGATGCAGCTGATTGGATTTGACAGCTTCTCATCTTACGTCTTCAGAGTCTCCTGAGATCCAACCAAAGTTTGTGAAGGGCAGTAAACGTTACGGCCGCCGCTCCACACCAGAGTTCTTTGAGTCTATCTGTGACTCCACTGAAGCTGCCGTTTCCAACACAACGCACCAACGGGATCTGGAAGACGATGATGACTCAGCTGTTCCTCGGAAGCGTGAGGTAACTGTCTGAGACCCACGTCCTCAAAGGTGTTCCATCCTTGTGCTCACAGATACCATCCTTATCACGCCTGCTGTCCTTGCATGGACTGTTTCTCTGCCGGCACAGCGTTATTTTTAGCAAATCAGCTTAGTGGCATGCAGAACAGATCCTGAAATATAACATCGATGCTCCAACTCAGGATTCACAAGGTCTGAAACATTGCATAACTACTATCTGGAAATAAGACTGACTATATTAACTTATCTTGATGACTCTAGATTTCTTTAAACAAATTAAATGGCACTTATGCAGAGAGAGAATCTGATCACTAGAGGTATGAGTGTCATTTTTCAAGAGTTATAATTATTGCAATAGTTTGGAGTGCAAGCAAACTGATAAATCCTCAGCTGATGTCCTCTGTCCCAGCCTACCTACAGTTTGATGCTACAAATTCAGAATCCATGCATGAAATTAACTATATTTGACTTTCTTAGAAAGTGTTGAAATGAACGGCTCAATTGGTAGTAAATAAATCTAAATAATAATCTCTGAATCACCAAATGTTAAAGCAATAAAACAATAAGTGTCTAACCAACATTAAACTAATAACGAACTCGGTGGGACCTTTTCATCAAAGCATTTATTTCCTCCAAGAATCAGTCTTTCCATTGATTTTTTTTTTTTTTTTTTTTACTTTTCCCCTCCACATTTTACTGAAAGAACTCAAAATAAACTGAAGAAACTGACAATGTTAGAGAAGCAGGCTAAAAACTCACTCAAAATTAAGACATTGGCAGTAGCACTCATCAACCTTCCCCTTTTATTGACCATAAACAGCCTCACTGGCATTAGTTAAATCTACATCTGCCACTTTTTTCCTCTCCCTGGGTAGATGTCGTTGCATGTGTGATGTGTTGAATCCTTTTTTACTCAAATTGCAGTTGGCTGAAGATGTTATCAGGGAGTGTACAAATAGTTTTATGTAGATTTACATATACAAATGCACAAACATCATCAGCATAAGGCTGGGTAACCAAAACTATTCAGAACAATCTGGCTATAGTTATCATACTTTTCATGCCAAATTATTACACCTTGGGTTTAAAGGCAGACTTTTTGTCATTGGTGAGTTGAAGAAAGCAGAAGGTTATTTATGGTTTTCAAAAAGTAAGAGAAGACACAACACAACAAAAATGGTGTGAAAGATACAATAAGATGGACACTGTAAAACAGCAACATATTAGAAACAATATCAACAACATAAAAGGACAAAAATTATGCATGAGATATCAATTTAACATCATAAAAATACAAAATGACTGAAATGATTTGGACTGAAAATAGCTCTAGAAATGTTAAAAACAGGAAATGGTCAGTGATTATTACAGCTGGACTTTTAAAATGAGGATTTTTTTGAATGTTTTATTTATGTAATTTAATTTATTTTGGAGGAATACTAACTCTTTTCCTATTCCATCTTTTTAATTGTGAATTCTGACTTTTTTTCGTCCTTATTTTCTCCTTCTTTCAATCTTTTTTTTTTTTCTTTTTTTACCTCAAACATGAATGTTCTATTGAGACGAAGAAAGAAAAAGAAGACATTTTAGTTAAACCCCCCAACAAGAAAAAAATCAGGCATGGTTTAGCTTTTGTGCAGTTGTTCTGGGACCATGAGGAGGTTTTCTGGTGCTGATTCATGAGAAGTGTGTATAATGATGACCTGTGTGTAGACATGTTAACGTTGTGTGTACCCCCCCCCCCCCAGATGCCAGCCAACTTCTACACAAACACTGAACTGAAGCGTGTCTTGGTGTTGACTAATCGAAGTTTTAACAATACGACAGAGTCCAACCAGGGGTCCAGCAGATGGGGGGTGGTAGTGCTTTGACAGACAAACAATGAGCATGTCCCCCTCCCCCTTCCTCGGAGATGCCTATACGCCATGTATCAAAACGCTGTTTGCAGAATCCCATCTGTTCTTCATTCCCTTGCTGTTCGCATCCTCAACAATGAACGTCTTCCCTGGGTTTGGTTTGGATGCCTGATCCCCAACCTCGGCTCCTCCTCTGGTTTTATGTCCCAATGAAATGCTCTCAAACTCATTTTAAACATATATGTATTTGATTGGAATCCCTGTGACAGGATATTGTAAATGAATGTGTATATAGAACCTGTAGACCATGAACCTGTTTTAGCTTTTAAGAAACAATACCATGCAAACAGGTTAAAGTATGACATATGGGCTGAAACCCCCCCCAAAAAACCTTTTCAGTTCAAATCTGTAATTATCCTGTTCACTCAAAGCAGTATTTTGGCACTAAAAAATCACACTATTTCATGTCAATTAAAATGTATAGATGCTGTCCCTAGGTTCTGCAGGCAGTGATACTCAATATACTTTTTACATATTGACTTTTGTTACCAAAACTTGATTATGTCTTTTTTTTATTGACGTTAAGATCAGGCCCAAGAACAGCATGTAAATGAACTTAGTTTGACAGTAAATGTCTGACTCTGCTTTTCCTTTATGTCCTGTGTATTTTTTTTGTTTGTACAGATATGAAATGTGTTATTCATAATGATCTCAAAAAGCCTTTTACTTCACTTGAAATCTGGGGAAAACGTGTAATTGTTCTATGAAGACATGTGAAAAGTGTATGGTCACACATATTTCCTATTGTAATCACAGTTTGTGATTTTCCCACTGAACGTCCCAAGGACCCATCCTTAAACAAAGGCCCGGTTGTGCTTTTTGTCAGCTATTTCAACCCCCATCACATGCATACTCAACTTTGTCTTGTCTAAACGTATAAACAGTTGACTGTCTCAGGGGAAAACTAGGTTGTTTTTTTAATGTGGTTTTAGCACAGTGTTAATTTTATGGCAAAATTGATGATGCCATGTTAAGCTGTTGACATGATTGTATGTTTTTTGTCTGGTGAATCTAAATTCCATGTGCACATTTTTCTTTCCCAGCGTTGGAACGCTCGTGACACAAGCTCAGAGGAGTATGAAGCAGACGGTACATCCAATTTTCCACATTTGACCTTTTTTATAGATAGTTTTGATTAAATGCTCACATTGTATCACGTTGTGTGCAGGTCAGATGCATCTGTGGAATCCTGACGAACCGAGTACACCTCGTGGATCCATCCTTTCTTTATCGAACCGTTTGGAGGAGAGGCTGCATGAGGCATTTGATGACCTGGCGCTGCCGTGGGAGGGATGTGCCCATCACACCGACCTCCTCACCGTCTGCCAACATCTGGGTTTAGAGGTCAGGCAGTGGTTTTCATTCACATTTTCAGAGATGTTCCAGTGGAGCTTTTCGGACCTGATTATTAATACTTGATCAAAAACTTGTGTTTGCTGAATTATAGATGAAGGTTGAAATGACAAATCCTTCCTCTTCTACTTCCTGTCTGCCTGATTTGATTAGTCATCCACTGGCTCAAAATGACTCTTTACACAGTTTACCACTCCCTATAGTATTTCTAGTTTTGAACAGTTGGATTACTACACATGAAATCTGTATTATGTACATGTAAAACTGCCACTGAACTTGAGTCTTTGAACCCAAGTCAGACTGCAGATTTCTTGGTGTGCTACGTGTAGTGACCTAAAGATGCTGCTTTATTCCCCAGATAAACAGCGAGGTTATGCAGAGCCTAAGAACCGATGGGATGATGAGTGTTCAGGACTTTGTGTCCAGGATTGTAAACAACAACCCCCCCACCCCATCTGCCTCCACTCCATACAGACAACTGAAACGACTCCACTCCACACAGGTCAGCCATTTATTGCTTAGAAACTTGTAAAAACTGTTTTATAGCCAAATGTTCGTCTTCTAGTTTACAAATACTACTGCATGTGTTTCCAGCCATTTGACGAGGGGGGCCGTAGGATTGCCACCTCCTCCGCCCTGACCAGCACCATTGGCATGCGTTTGTTCTCCACCCTTGACGATGGCACTGGTTACACTGCAGTGGAATGTATCCTGGATGCCTGGATGGAAGAGGGAATAGAGAACAGTGCTGACATCCTACAGGTCCATACTGCAGTCTGACTGGAGCACTGTTAATGATTAGAAAAGTACAAAGAAACAGCATGACTGGAAATGTCTGCAAAGCTTGAATTTTGATATATTTTTTTGTAATACTACAGATGTTGAATTTCAGCCTGGATGGGAAGCTGAGTCTTAGTGACCTCACAATGGCCCTTGAAAATGAGCTGCTTGTTACTAAGAATGGGATTCACCAAGCCGCAGTGGCCAGCTTCAAGGCCGAGATCAGATATCTGTTGTGAGTACAAGTCATCACTATAATGTAGGTTGGTTTGGTCATCATGTGCTAATGTTTGCTTAGATGTGATGCACTGTATCTGGAGTGATTCTAGACTACTTTGAAGTTGAATAAAGAGTGCATTGGGAGTAGAGTTGAAACTATTAATCCACTCAAATTCATTAAAAAAATTATTTGATTACTGTTTTCCTAAATCAAAGCTTTGATCGGGAGCTCTAATTTTGCTCCCGATAAACATTTGTTCTACTGTTGTTTTACATGGACGGTTGTTGTGACCCACATGACGCCAGGATCAACACACAATTGTGTTGGTTCCATGTTCAGTTGTTTGTAAGTTAGGAAGTTGGATCCAAATGTGTCTAAGACTGCAGTGCACATGTTGTTTGTAGATGTCTTTCAAATTGTTTGTTGTTGTTTATATCTATAAAAATGTTTATATATAATTTTATACTGTTGTTGTTATTCCTATATACATTTTTGGTATCCTTGTACTTATAGACTTTTTGAGGTTGATGTTTCAGCTGGTTCTGGAACAAAGGACAAGTTGTTTTCAGACATGTCTGTTTGACACTTTTACTATTTCTTTGATCTATTCAAATAATTAATCAAATGAAAGCAAATGATCAATAGATGAATCCATTACAAAAAGCTGCCGCTGTAATTTGGAATGATTTCAATTTTGACGATAAATGACACCTTAGAAAATGTGTGGTTAAATGGCTTAGAGTGGCACATACTTATTCATTACCAAAATCATTTGCTGTATCTAATTTCTAATTTTTCTGTTGTCAGAGAATGTGTCGACAAAGAACTCAGGGAAAAAGAAAAAATCCAGTCTGACCTGGAAAAAGCAGAGAAGCTGAAGAGTCAGTTTGCTACTGAAGTGGATGAACATCACTCTGCAATTGAACACATGTACAACCTCAACCTCAGGTAATTCCCCCCGACTCCTCTTCATTTCTTCATCTCCCCTACTTCTACTTTCTATGATTGTTACAGATTTTTTTAAAAAAGCAAATCAAATTCTGATTAACATGTTATTTAACGTTACACTGTCCTCCGTGTTCCCTGTGACCTGGTCAACAGGAAGCTTGAGCAGGACCACAAAGAGAAGCTGGCATTGGTCCGATCTGAGCTGATGAAGGAGATGGACCACATCCAGCAGCAGGCTGGTCTGCAGCGAGAGGAACTGGAGGCACAAGTCAAAAGGATCAGAGATGATGAGTCCTTTCTTAGAGATCACCTGTCCATCTCTGTTAAGGTAACCATTTGTTGTGACATATTTTCACATGAACCTAACTTTTTTTTCTTTCTTCCAGTTGAGCTGTCATAGTAGTTCTCTAATGAATGTTGTCCACAATGAATGAAATGTAGGAAGATTAGGAGCTAAACTGTGCCATCTGTGTTCTATTTAGAATATGTTTAGTGAAAACACAGTGTGAAAACTTTTGCTTCACCTAAAGGGAAACATTAAGGGTTTCAAAAAGAGTTGAACAGTGAAGTAGGGCAGGGCAATATATAAAATTTAAGATATTAGATAGCTTTCTGAAAATGGTGAAACATGGCTATTTGATATAATTGCAAGTATTCTTCTATAGTCCTGTCTGAAGTATAATTTTAGTACCAAAAGTATTTTTGAAATCACTTTTGTCTTCAATTCACACAGCCCAAAACAATTGTAAGTTGTCCTTAGGTTTGAAAAATTTTGATTCAATTTCTTGCTTTAGGGAAGTACCATAGTGTAGCAAAGAATAAGGTCAATACAACACTGCATGTTGTGTCAAAGAATAGTGAAGAAACTGAGGAAGAAATAATGAATCCTTATTTTAAATCCCGTCCCTGCCTATTAGGACAACAGACGTCTTGAGATGGAGGTATTGGACAGCGCTGAAAAACTAGTGGAGGCTCAAAGCCAAATTACAAAACTGCAATCAAACCTGGACAGCATTATGAAGGAAAAGGTATGAAGTGGTTCAGTGTTTGAGTCAGATATCAGGTAAAGTCAAGTGATAAAGTGATGGATGATGAAGATGATTTTTTTTCTCTATTCAGTTTGGAGATCTGGACCCTGGCAGCGCAGATTTGTTCTTGCAGGAGGAACGCATTAAACAACTACGCAGCAGCTACGAAGCTCAGTGCAGGGTAGGTCTTCTGCTCTAGGTGAATGGAACGCTTATGTTGTACTTACTGTCCACTGGTCTAACTCTGTATTTGTAATTGATAGGATCTACAGGATCGTATTGATGAGCTGCAGTCAGAGCTGCAGGACTTTCACAGTCTTGGTCGAGGTCACCAGCCCGGCCACAAACCCCTCTCTGAAGAACTAGAGAGTAAAAGTCCTGGCATGGAGTCAGACCCAGGTAAACATTACCATTACGTCCACTTAACTCACTCCAGACGTCTAATGCATAGAATCAAAAACATTTGATCTCTAATAACCTCAGCCATGTGGATTGACCTTTTATAGGTATTGGATCAGAAGAGGTTCAGCCGTTCAGCCTGAGCCTCGAGGCAGAGATGATGCTGGAACAGCTGAAGCAGCAACACCTTCATGAAATGGAGGATCTGAGAAACCAACTAGAAAGCAAGGTAAGTTCAGAGTATGCTGTTTAAGACCAATGCTGGTCAGTGAATTTAAAGGAGAAATAAATGGGACATGTACCAAACTAGTCATGTGGTTAAAAACAGATGTACAGCATTTTTTTTCTTTCATGAATTCCTGTTTCTCAACTAGCTTTGAATCGCTCTGTTTTCTATTTTCCATCAGATACATGAATTTGATAAGATGGTCGAAAAGCACCGTGAGACGTCCTATGAGCACCAGAAGGCCACTTTAGCCCTTCAGTACCAGCAGGAGGTCCAGGCCTTGAGGGAAGAGAAAACCAGCATTCAGAGCCAGGCAGAGGATCTCCAGAGACAAGTGGTGCAAGCAATGCTGGAGCGAACCCATCTGGAGCAAAAGCAGGCCAAGGAGAGGGAAGACCTGGAGAATGTGCAGGAGGAAGAAGTGCAGACTCTGAGGCAGCAGCTGCTGGAGGCTCATGCCAAAACCACAGACCTGGATGAACACCTGAAGTCTCTAGAAGCTCAGCTAGATGAGGCAAATCAAAACTATGTGACTGAGATGGAGGAACTGAACAAACAGCACAGCACAGAGCTGAAGAAACTAGAGCAGAAGCATAAGGAGGAGTTGGAGGCCAGAATGGAAGAAGAAAGAAAGAATTTACAGGATGACAAAAAAGAGTGGGAGAAGAGGTTGTTGCATGATACTGAAAGAGAAAAGGAAGTGTTACAGCAGAAATATGAGGACAAATTGAGATCCAGCATCGATGAAGCGAAGCTGAAGTTTGAGGAGGAGCGAGCAGAGACTGTGAGGAGTTTGACGGAGCAGTGGCAGAAGGAGAGAGCTGAGCTGGACGAGCAGAACAGTGAGGCTCTGCAGGCGCTGCTGGAGGAAGAGATGCTGAGACTGGTCCGAGAACACGAACACAAGGAGAGCAAGATGAAAAGCCAGTGGGCGAATGAACGAGCACGACTCCAGGAGCAGCAGGAGGAGGTGCTGCTGGAAAGAATCCTCCAGCAGGAGGCGCAGTTGGAGCAAAGGGAGCAGAAGCTGAAGGAAGAATGGGAGAGGGAGAAGCTGCAGCTGGAGGAAGACTATGAAGGGATGCTCCAGGAGAGGATGAAGGATGAGAGGGAGAAGCTAGAGCTGGAGAAAGAGGAGGCGGAAAAAAAACTGGAACACTTACTGGCTGAGGATAGAGCTCATCTGGAGAAGATCCATGGAGAGGCCGTTCAGGAGCTGACCGCCAAACACCGAAAGGAGAGGGACTCACTCAGCAGCACGTTGGACAAACTGCGAGACAACATCGCTCAGGAGAGGTAAGACACAAGGCGCAGACATCGGGCTTCATTCTGTACTAAGTGTTTGTGCGCAAATGTCCTTTTTTGGATCATTTCATGCAAATTCAAATGGCATCCTCCAAATTCAGATAATAGATTTTCCTTATAAAATCCATATACCCCTGTATTTTTTTTCACCCCTTGGCCAGAAATGGATCTTAATTGTTTTGTCATTTATCAGTCTGTCTGTCTGTCCATTCAACGACATAATCACATTGTCTGAAGAATGCATTGAGATATCTGCACCAACTTAATACTGTGGATGCATCTTAGCATGAAACAGAGGCCTGTTAAAATAGGTGACCTTGACCTACTTTTTCAAGGTCAAATGGCCTTGTGCAGTTGTATCTAATTTCAGATATAAATGTGTATGTAATATTTTTTACACAAAGACAATCTAAATTAAATTATAGGGCAGTAACTTCCAACAGAATCTTTCGCTGCATTTGGCCAAGGGTTGTTAAAAGTATGCAGAAGATTATGTTTGTTTTTTTTTTAATTGGACTCTTATATTAGAATTTGATCACAGGTCTGTCTACTCCATCCAAGAAACCCTATTGTGGCATATGCAGACCTTTCCCTGCCCTTCACTCAGTCTGTAATAGTACTGGTAGTAATGGCTAGTACATTTTTCACTATTCTGGAGTGGAGTGGGGGGGCAGGGGTGGAGGGGGGCAGGATGCAGCAACAGTGTCTTTGGGAATGGTGTCAGGGAAGATGCTGAAGCTTAGAGGAACATTTGCATAAAAATATGCAACCTATGGTACTGAATTGATCAAATCCTCCTAAAAGAAAATGACCTTTACTAAAAATCATGTCTCAAAACATATATGTAGTTCCATTGTTCCAGCAGAGTACATCCTGTGAGCTAGACCAAGCAAACATGTATTTGCAACATGAATTCATGAAAATAATTGTTGCTGAAATTAGCAAGCACAAAAAAAACAAAGAAAATGTGTATAGTTCTACTATTTGTTGAAGTTATGCCTGCATTTATTAATTCTATAATGAGTGATTTAAATAAACAACTGAAGCAACTGGTGAGTGGTGAAAGGTCATTGACATTTTCTCATTATTCCATGTTATGGACCAGGAAAACTTCTGGTTTCTGGGTGCTTTGGCATAAAATGACTTATGTATTTTAATTTTACTAGTTCACAAAACACTTTGTTAAAAGAATAATGTCACTGTCATTTTGGTAAGCTTAAACAGCAGTGGCTTCTTAGGCTCATAATGTCCAAGAATGGATTGACCTACAGGGAACTGGAAAGTCCTGGCATGTAAAGAATAATTTTTTAAAGTTACTCAACTAAAATGATAAAACATAGAAATGTATTGAAGGAAACAAATTTTCTGACTGAATTCTAGTATTTATAGTGCTGTTTGGTGTTAAAACTGTTGCTATAACAAACATTGACTAATCATGTACAGGAGGGAACTCGAGATCAGCTTCACCCAAAGAATCAAAGAGGTGGAAGAACGTTTCTCAGATAATCAGGAATCTGCTGCAGAAGGTTTTCAAGCAGATGTGACGAAACTTGAACAGCATTACCAAAATGAACTCAGGACTCTGTCTGAAGGGCACATGGAGCAGAAGCATCACTGGGAGACTCAAATACAGATCACTTTGGAGAGCGCTGAGAACCAGAAAAGGTCTGCAGAGGAAACTATGAAGCAAGAAGAAGAGCGAGTAAATCAACAATGGACACAGAAAGTGCAGGAGATAGAAAATATTCACAAAGAAAAAATGGAAGGGTTGATGATGAAGAATGAGCAGCTGCAAAATGAGCTTGACAAGTTTGTTTGTCTGGCTCAAACTAGAGAAACTGAGCTGAGTAAACAGCTGAATGATCTCCATAACCGGCTCCAGGATAGTCTGGAAACCAAAGACGAGCTTGTGGCTCAGTCTGAGCGGCAAGTGCTGGAAGCCGAGGCTCTGCTGAAGCAAGCAGTAGAAGATTTTCAACAGGAGAAGACAGAGCTTCTCAACAGCCACTCTGAACTGGAGGCAAAATACAAAGAGATTCTTTCCATGTCTGAGAGGCAGATTGATGACAGGATCAAACTTCTGTCAGA
The DNA here is from genome assembly GCA_029822895.1 of Maxillicosta whitleyi. NCBI lineage: Eukaryota > Metazoa > Chordata > Actinopteri > Perciformes > Neosebastidae > Maxillicosta > Maxillicosta whitleyi. Next base: position 11,726 of record JAPSES010001712.1, read on the forward strand.
GCACGATGATTTAAAGATGAAAACTGAAGAACTGGAAATGTTAATGAAACAAACTGCAGCAGACTTTGACACTGAGAGGAAGGAGCTCACAGAAAATATATCCATTCTAGAAGAAAAGCTGAAAGAGGGCAGAGAAGAGCTTCTAGAACAGCATCATTTACTTGGAGGCAAAGTAAAAGAGCTAGAGATGGAAGTTGGGCAGGTTTTTACCTTTGTAGAAAAGGTTGAAAAGAATGAAACCGAAGAGAAATCAAATGGAAAAATCACTGCTATACAGAACTCTAGTGAAGGACTGGGAATATGGGCAGCAACTCTGGAAACTCCAGGATATGAAGTGAATGAACAAAATGTCAGCGCAAAAGCTGCGACACTCGATGGTAGTTGTGAAGGAATCACAAAAGTTGATTATGAAAATGACTCCGATATCCATGTTGACCATGAAAGCAGTGAACCGCAAGTATCGGTGGATGATGAACAATGTGAATCTGATGATGTGGGATGTGAGAACGATGTTGGAAATACTTCAGGTGATTATACGTTTGAAGGTTTAATCCCTGAAGAAAAGTCTGAAGCCATATTTTCCTCAGACGTTGGTGTTTATCATGATGAAGGCCACCATGACTGCAACCAAGATGTACCTGTTCTAGTTAAGTCTCACAATGGTGTTTTCAGAATGTCAAAACACAAAGAGAAGGCTGTTCCTTCACATGGAAAACACAAAGTCGACACAGTTCCCCTTTTGCTTGAGGCATTCGAAGGTGTCGATGCGGCAAAAGATGGTAAGACTGAAATGTCTGCTGAATCATGTGAAGTGGAAAACCGACCTCAAGATGTCCCAGCTTCAGATGCTGGGAGTCGTTCTCATGAAGATGAGCAGAATCATGAGACTGTGGTTGAACGCTTAGCGCTGGAGGAAATGGATGAACTGTTGATGGAAGATGCTGAAAGGAAGTGCTCAAATGTTTGTCACATCCCAGGAATCACAGTTGAACTCATTTATGACTCTGAGCGTGAACCTTTATTGGAACCTGAAGACACTAACACAATCACACATGAATGTTTGAAAGTTCCAGTTGAAGAAGGTGATTGTGAGGTCCAGGATGACTCTCTCATGAAAGGAAAGACTTTGTATAATAATGCCAATGAAGAAAATATTCTTCTCTGTGAGAAAATTTCTCTGCTTCAACAGAAGACAGAAATTCTAGAGCTCCTTCTGATTCACAACAGTGAGAAGATCAAAAGCAGCCGTCAGGTATTAGAAGAAAACTACAGCTTGAAGGTGAGGATGCTGCTTTTACTGGAGCACGTCCAAGAGCTGGAGGTGAAGGCTTTAAGAATGACACGACTTCAGGTTCAGTATGAGGATAGTATGTGTGAAAATGCCAAACTGAAAGACCAAAACAACGAACTTGAAAGACGAATCTGGAGCCTGGAATGCAGGATGAATATTTACCACGACTGTCCGAGTCGGCAAATGGCACTCATTGACGAGATCGGCACGATGCGAGAAGAGAATGTGAAGTTGTCTGAGCTGCTGGATGACATGGACAGGACACGGCATGGGATTCTGTATGTGGACCACACATCCTACCCCCAGAGTCCTTCAGAGGATGTGCTTCTGGATCTGAACACCCAGGTTCAACCAGTGAAGGACTTGGAGGACCACTGTGTGGAGCTGAAGAAGCACAACAGCAGACTCCGCAGAGCCATCACGGAGCTCCAGGACAGGTCGCAGACGTTAAATGAAACCACACAGACTCATAGGTAACTGGAGAAAAAATAGGATTCCACCCCTAGGAGCCAGTCCTCCATGTCCCACTGTGGTTTTGTTTTTCCACTCCCACCGTAGTCCTGTTGGTCCTCCATCCAATGGTTTCACCCCTAAGACCCTAAACCTTTGTGCAATCCAACAAACCTTTGAAGACTTGTGGTTTAGCTGCTTCAGTCTCTGTAAACCAACCTTGAAAAACATGATACAATTTTTTTTTATATGTTTTTTTTTCTTCTTCTTCTTCTTCTTCTTTTCAAAAACATCCCTGGTGTGTCCAGACCTTTAAATCCACTTAAATATATGAAATGTATAAAATGCATTTTCAGGTAGGACTGGGTGATTGTAGTCAGAAATGCTAATTATCTTTTGGTAATTATCACAATAAATGTCCAGTCAGTATTGTATTCTATTTTGTCTCTGTGATCTAATGTGCTTTTGTTTTTACTGTAGATCTGAAGCCAGCCATCTGTCTGTTGAAAACCTTCTACTCAGGCAGAAGATCGCTGCTTTAAAGGAAGAGGAGTTGAAAGAAGCTCAAGAAGAGCTCAGGTGAAATTTTATTTAATGTTCAAATTATAATTTCACTACTGTTTTTTGTTTTTGTCCCATAACTTTTTCGTTTCTTCTGTTGTTGGATGTTAGACAAACATTGGAGCAGTTACAAAAGGAGAAGACTGCCTCTGAAAAGGCAGCAGATGATTTCAACAAACAGGTAAACATATCAACAAAACCTGGATTTAGAAGCTGATTCACATGTGATGTGTATTTATTTTGCAGTAACCCCTAAGGTGCTCCTGTATCTGTGTCTGCAGATTTCTGAGCTCCGTTCACAGAGCCAACACGTAGAGGACAAGAATGGGATTCTCTCCCAAAAAAACGCTCAATCCCTGGCCAATCTGGAAGAGCTTCAGCAGCAGCTGGCAGAGCTGATACAGGACAACGACAAGAGGGAGGCCTTCCCTGCTGAAGAAAAACTAAAGGTAAATGGTGATTGATGCTAATCTGTGTTGGTGTTTAGTAGTAGTGTGGTTGGTAGTGGTAGTTAATGGGCGCCTGTTTTGTGTTAGCTGGCAGCATGTGTGTCTGCCCTGGAGGCAGAACTCACCAAAGCTTTAGAGGACACTGCACAGCTGGAGGAGAGGAATGAACGTCTGTCACAGGAGGTGTGTGACCTCCAACAGAAGGTTAGTGTCATTTAACCGACACACTGTTGGATCTGGTAAACGTCAGTTCAATAATCTGACTGTGGCCATTCAGGCTTTTAGACTTTGGGGCGGTTGTGGCTCAGTTGGTAGAGCAGGTTGTCCAATGACCAAAGGGTTGGCAGTTCAAATCCTGGCTCCCACTGTCCACAT
>JAPSES010001722.1:0-14850 GCA_029822895.1 Maxillicosta whitleyi
CTTGTCTCAGAGCGAACATTTCCTGAAAATTTCATTAGGTTTGGCCAATAATTAACCGAGATACTGAGAAACAAAATTTTTGGCCCCATTGTCCCCAATGTTAACAAAAATTTCAAAGTGATCCAGAATCCAGGATTTATTCCAGATCACCCCCAAAAGTTAATCATTTCTTCCTTGTGCCATTGCCAACAAATCCTGAAAATTGTTGCACACAGACAGACGGACGGACGGACGGACAGACAGACATCGGCAAAAACATAACCTCCTCGGTGGAGGTAATAATTGGTGTAAAATACAGTTATTTATCTTTTCATGGTCATCAGATATGACCCATATGGACGTTCAGAGGTGCTGTACTGAAGGTGAAAACACTGTCATCTTCTACAACATTGATTCCCCACTAAAACCCACAGAGCTGGATCAGTGACAGCGAATGAACACACTCATTTTTTATGTTCAGTTAATGGTAGATTTGAACAAAAATGTCACGTTTTCTTCAGTTTTTATCCAATAAGCTATGATTTTACTTTGGGCTTTAATGAGCATACATGACCAGTGAACTAATTATAGGAAAATACATGAATTACATTGAAAAAAAATCTAAATAAAGGAGATAATACTCTAGTAAATGGTGATAAATCACTATATAGGTTAAATAGAGAGAAAAATCTATTTAAGAACTGCCACAAACGTAGTACTGTGTCTTTATGGGTTAATAATCTTCACTTATTCACATGTTCATGTGAGCTTCATATGGTGCTGAATAAAGATGACTAACATGTGATAGTAAAAGAATAACTTGACAGAATGTCTTTAAATTTGACACACATGTTCATTTAACTGGAAACATTTTGGTGGATAAAGATCAGATGCCAAGACCTGAACAATATCCTTCTTGTCTATTTTGACTAATGCTATATACACTTGGCCCCAAGGATAAATGGATTAGAACTTGGTGACCAGAGGTTAAAGTCTCTGTTATCTCATTCATGATGTTGGAAAGAATAAAAGGTTCAAGTGTGTATAATAGGACAAATGATGATCTGATGACATTTGACATTTAAAACATCGGAAGTTGACTTCCCTGATCTGTAAAAACACATTTTTCTGTCCATTATTCAACACAAACTGATGTAGAAAAATAGTTTTCCAGGAAATAATTCACTGGAATCATCATTTATTTACTGATATAATAATTTTACCAAAAAATGCATCAAATGCCTTTAGAGTTTTCACTATATTTTGTAGAAATGTGGACGGTCTCTGCAACTTGACTTGTTTGTGGAGACGTACAACTGTGTGCAGTAATTGTAGTTGGTCATATGATGTATTTTGTCAGTGATAATCATAGAAAAATATGTTATTATGATATACAGTACCATGATAATACGGTCTTATTCTATTCCAGCTGCATGTATCAGTGCATTCATCTAAATGAAGCTTGCACAAATGTTAACTGGATTTGACATCTTAGACTTTTGTCCTTTTGAGTCCTCTATGTTCCATGATTGATAGTATTTACTGAAGGCGTGTGGGGCCCATTCAGCCAACATCTGACCCTGATCATATGAGCAATTTCACAAACACATATAGAACATAACTGCAAACAAACATACTAAGTTATCTGTCTTTATCTGCCGATGTGTCTCAAAGGTCCCACTGTTCCCCCTGGAACTTCTCAATCCACCACCACACTGCAGACACAGGCACAAATGCTGACCCACGGCAATTTCCCATCAAGCACTGTGGCATCTGGAGCAGTATTCACTCCGCCAGCTACTGTGATGACAAAGAAGAAGAGAGAAACCACCCTAACAGGTACCTCACGGCTCTGGTCCAGAGGGGATAATATTAGAACTGTGCCTCTTCTTCAAACTCAAAAACACCACTTATATGAAATAGATTTATTTTTACAGATATGACATGAAACTAATTGTCCAAATACTCTAGCTTTGTTTACAATCGTATAGTCTATGGTCCCAGGACTTTATGACTTTCTCCGTCCCCTTAGTTCAGGGGCCACATTCAGCTATATCTGATGTGCGGAGGGCCGAAACAGTAAAATAATGACAGAATAATATATAAATACTGTCAACTCTAAACTTCTTCTTTATATTTTACAGTGAAAAATGTAAAATGACATGAAGAAAATGTTCAAATCTACAAAGTATCCTTTCAAACAATGTGAATAATATCAAGACTATAATCACATGGCTTTAGTTTATCATTTCCACACGTACATCATAACTTACAGATCACATTGGATTGACAAATACACAAAATATTTAGTAACAGGTGGAATATTATTAAAATTGCACATACTTCTTTAAAGACATTTCAGGTAATTCAGATTTTATGCAAAATTATACTTTGTTTTAGTCTAAATACATGAAAATGTTCATATTTAGAAAGACAAAAATGTGGATTTGTGACTTTTTATAGGTTATTATGACACTGAATTGGTCTCAATGTGGAACCTGAGCTAAAATTATTGTTAATACATTTTTGCATTTCACAAATTCATCCCAGGGGCTGGATTGGGCCCTTTGGCGGGCCGGATTTGGTCCCCGGGCCGCATGTTTGACACCTGTGCCTTAGTTCGTACTGATTGTGGTAAAAAGGCTTTGTCCCACTCTACCACCTCAACCTGGAACAATCTTCAGCAGAGTCTGTCCAGTCTGATTTATTGTTTTATGTATTTGTTTTTATAATTATATTCATTGTTTTACATGTATGTCTTTGTGATTTGGTATTGAACAGGTCACATTTGAAAATGAGATCCTGATCTCAATGAGTTTAGCCTGCATAAACAAAGGCTAAATAAAATTAAAAAAAATAAGAAAAATAAATAAATAAATAAATATAATCATAGATGTGGAGACTTAGTTAACTGCTAACTAATAAAATAGACTGAATTAAAATGGATTCAAATTGAATGGATGCTCAAAAATATGCATTTATCATGTAAAGCCATACACACAGAATAGAATCCACTTCATATGAGAATGTGGTTCATGTAAATTCATGTCAGTCCACTGTGTTTCTTGTGAGCTTTACAAGGTGTTTTTGCTGTTTAACCCATAAAAAAAGACCTAAATATCCACCACTGACCAAGAACATTTACTGATATAAAAAGGTAAAGCACTGTTGATCCACTAATTCTATCAATACATGTAAATAATTTGTATAAAATACAGTTTGTCATCTTTTCACGGTCATCAGATATGACCTATTAGGACGTTCAGAGGTTCGGTAGTGAACATGGAAACACCGTCATCTTCTACAACATCGATTCACCAGTAAAACCCATGGAGTTGGATCAATGACAGTGGATGGACACACTTCTGTTACGTTACACTTTTCAGAAAAAGTCACTTTCTCACTTGATCAGTACATTAAATATTGGAAAATATCTGATTTTCACAGAAAAAATGGAGAGGATAATATGATAAATGAACATAAGTCACTTAAGAAAGGTTAAATTTAAAGGGAAAAAAAGAAGAACTGTGTTTTTTTTCCACAAGCACTGTTGAAACAAAAGTGTTAGTGATTGATTTTATTATACAGTAATTCATATGTAGTGCAGCCTTAAATGACACGCTATGAATCAAAATAGAACCCTAAAATGAATATAATGGCCTCTATTGAAAAATATATAAAATTACACTGAAACCAGCATTTTTTTTTTTTAATAAACCAAGTTTTCATGATAAATGAGACCTATTTTCTTATTTAGTCCAGACGCCTTGTTTTCTATGCTCTATACCAACATCAGTGCATGTTTGTCTCTGTTGTTTCCAGATACAACAATAGTCATCATTGTTTCAGTGAGCCTGGCGCTTCTGGTTTGTGCAATTATCCCTGTAATATTTTATGGACACTGGCGCAGTAATGCAGGTAATGTGACACATGCACATATTTAATCATATAAATTTCTCACTGAACAAACAGCACAAAAACACCTTCAGTTCTTGTGCATGATTCTTGATGCTTGTTTGTTTCAGTTGGTGAGAACATACCTGTGACTAACACGGCCGAGGTCAGCGACTTCTGCTAGTTACGCATTTTAATTGTTGTTATTGTGAACAAATATCAGTTATATTTCATAAATGATGATGGTTATTCATTCACAGGGAGATTACTGTGTGGTAAACACACATGTTGCCTCCACGCAGACAGACCTGAGGATGCAGTCTTTTGAAATCGCTGCTGATGCTAAGTCCAGTGTTCAGGATGCTTCTCAGTATGCTGCCATCTACCAGGCTCTGGACCCCAAAGCCCTGGACTAAACAGCATTCCGAATTTTGTCAGATTTTTTTTTTTTTTTTCAAATAAAGAACAAATATTTGAATAGTGTTCTTCCTTCACATGTCACACATCTGCTGCTTCATGTTATAAATGAAATGACACGTATAGTTTCTAAACATGGTGATAAATGAGTAAATAATTGAGTGTGCAAGTTCACAAAATATTATATTAAAGTATTAACCCATTTAATGCATCGATTAAGGAAAAAATATTTGGTTTTTAGGTTTTTGTTTTTTTTTTAGTTCTCAATTGGAATTATTTTGAGAGAGAAATACAAACGATATATAAAGAGAACACTTCAATGGTAAATGATTTTTTCCAAGTTAAGTTAAGTTAAGAGTTAAGAGTGGAACCTGAACTAAAATTATTGTTAATAAATTTTTGCATTTCACAAATTTATCCCAGGGGCCGGATCGTGCCCTTTGGAGGGCCGGATTTGGCCCCTGGGCCGTATGTTTGACACCTCTGGAATAGATGAACGGATGTGAGGTTGATTTCTGCTTCATGTGTCCGTTTATGATCACAAGAGGGCACTACACACTGATCTGGTGGTTTAACTCTCAATGGCCCAGGACAGTGTTTCAGACCTGTTTTTATTCTACTTCTTTTTTTTTTTTTTTTTTTTAATCATTTTCTAACAGTTGTCTGAAATTAGGAATTACCCAAAGTTTCATCTGGTTCTTTTACTGTTTAAGGTCCAAATTTAGCTTTTTCCTTTGTTTGAGAATGAATCATTTTACTGAAATTAAAGGTAAAACAGGTGTTTTCACTGTGTACACTACACAAGTCACTCTTTTCAGCATCCATGAATTTTCTACATACAATCTTTAAAAGACCATTACTTTCTGAAGGGTTTGCTGAAATATCTAAATTATATGTAACTTGAAACATATGTAACATATGGACAGAGCCTTTTAAGCAACTCACAAATGTCCAAACTCATAAATATTGATAATATTCACAAAATAATAAAAATCTAATACTTGAAACTTTACATTCATCTATATAATCAACAGACTGAACATTTAAAAATAAATTTAGACATAATTTTTAGCACAAGTTTGAGCTGTATTTTTAAGTCTGAGGCACGACTATGGTGTAAAAAGTACAATTGATAAAATCAGTTGCAACTTTTTTTTTTTTTTTTAACAAGTGCTATTTTAAAAAATATAACAGTTCAATAAAATAGAGGTCTTTAGCTAAAAAAAAAAGAGTCTACTTGATAAATGTTGTGTGCACATTTACTTTTTCACATTGATGTTGACCTTTGCTTGATCTATTACATTGCAGCAACTTCATCTTGTAAAGTGACGAGACATACTTTAATAAACATGCTTTGTAGGTTATCTGTCAACACTTGTAGATTTTTTCAGTTGATTATCACCTTCCTTCAACACCTAAAGTGAGACGACCTGAAAATATGATGCAGACAAAAGCGCTTGCCCACAGCCTTCACACTGAGTCAAAACCACAGGAAAGAGGTAGAGAGAACAGAGGTTAGCTAGCTCTTCACACAGTTTGTGTAGTTTGTACACAGGTTGAACAGAGGCAGAGAGGTTGAACATTTGTATTACGGACTGAGACACCTGTGAATAAACTAAGAAATCTGGTACGGAATAAGTAAGATGAAGATCATTTCTGCATTTTATTGCCTCCTATGTGGTAAGTGTGACAATTAAACACATCATTTAATTCAAAATGACCTCAGCTCTTTATTGTTATATTTTTAACATGATGTAATTCTGGCAGCTGTGTGGTCATATGCATCAGCGAGCATCAACAAAGAAGGGCCCGAGGGGGGTGAAGTGTGGTTTAAGTGCTCACACTCTATTGCTTCACCATACACTAAGTATCTCTGCAAGAACCCATGCAAAGCCAATGAGGATAAACTGGTTAGTGTAAAATCCGGACAGAGAAAAGTGGAAGGGAGGATCATTTTGGAGGACTCGGGTGATGGATCCTTCAATGTGACCTTCACTAAACTTCAGCTTTCAGATTCAGGAAAGTACTGGTGCGGAGTGGCTCGCCCCGGTTTAGATACATATATAGAAATACATCTTACTGTAAAGGAAGGTAAGTGAATTATGTTAATGTGTTTAGTTTTTTAAAAAATTAAATATAATATATGATATACATATAACTGTGAATTTCTCAGTTTTTGGGATCAATAAAGTAATTTACATTTACATTTAATAACTGTAATATATTATATCTAATTTAAATACTTGCTTTTATTTTATTTTATGTGGTAACAATTTCGTTCTGTGTGTAATCATATCTTAAATTTCTTATTTTTTTTATTGAAATTTTAAAATTTTATTGAAATTTTTTATTGAAATCTATTGAAATTTCTTACTTTCTTTTGTAATTTTATAATTCTGTCCAATCAAATCTTAATGTATTTCTTATTTATTTCTTATTTCAACCTGTCTTAAAATTGTATTTGAATTTTTTAATCAATGTGAAGCACTTTGGGCTACAGTTTTTGTATGAGAGGTGCTATACAAATAAAGTTTATTATTATTATTATTATTTTGCAGGAGACCCACTTGAAGCTGTTACAAATGCTACAACATTTGTGACTTCTCCCACTTGGACATATGAAAGTGTTACCAACTTAAGAGAAGTGATATTTTATACAAACACCAGTGCAAACAGTTCACAAGGTATGAGAAAATTAGAATGTGTTTTCAAATAAAATGCATATATATTCATAAAAAACCATTGTTGCATTTAATTTTATAGCTAACATTGATGGAAAAGGTCTGAACATCGAGACAAGTGAGTTTCTGTGCAGGCACGTCATGTTATCAGTTCATCTATTGAGGATGTGTTAACCTGAGTTGTGTTTCTCGGTTTTGTTCAGGCACAGTCGTATATTCGACTACAGGGGCTATCGCTCTGCTGATCATCTTTCTGCTGATAATAAGATTCAAAAAATGCAAAGGAAGGTCAAGACCCCAGCCCCACGTTCAGCACAACAGGAAAAACCTCCTGAATGAAAATCAGGTATGAGGCACAAATTAAACATTAGTCTCCTCACAGATGAACAAATATTTATAATATATTTTAGAGGTCAGTAGGTAAACAGGTGTTTTCCAAACAGTTAGTCTCATAATTGTGTTTAATTCGTAACAGGAGACACAAACAGCCGTAACTTCTTGCTATTGAAAGGTATTGGGATCATTTAACAGGAAGACCAGACCAAGTTAATCCAGTCTGACTCTGCTTAAAGGTCACAGAGTCCATCTGTTAGAAACTCTAAAGGCCACAAATGAAGTTCCAACCTGAGCCTCCTCTCATTCCTCTCTTTTATGACGCCTCGTGGCTTCACTGCTCACATCTTCTGCTTGTAATCCAGAAACTGTTCTCAGTAAATTACATAGAAAGGTGTATCAGTCCTTAATGTAGAATCTGAAGGAGAGGAGGATTGGATTAACAGTGTCGGCAGGGGCGCCATCCTGCTTGAATTTAGTACTGTAGACCTGGAATAAACAAACAAACAAACAAACAAACAAACAAACAAATAAATAAATAACTTATGTGTGTTGAAAGCAAAATAGTCCAATCCCTGCGTGGTGTTGAATTAAAACTTACCACATGACAAGATAAGATAAGATAAGATAAAATAAAATAAGATAAAATAAAGAAAGATAAAATAAGATATCATAAGATAAGATAAAATAACATAAAATAAAATAAGATAGACTGTATTGATCTCATCACATGGAAATTACAGTGTTAACAGCAGCAAATAAATAAATAAATAAATTAACAGAAAAAAAACAAAGTGCAAGACGTAGGCAGAAACATTTAAGCAAGAACCATGAAATATAAATATAAATCTGTTACTTGTACTGTACATACATAAGTCATTTCACTTCATATTTATGGTGCACTAACATCCAGACTAGTGAATTACATCTACTTTTGTTTAAATAAAACCAACCGACCCATACTATAGTACCAGAACTGGAAAAATGTGACACTCCCTTTCCATTCTTCATTCATTTAAATAGTTGATTAAACATTTGTAAGATTGGAGTAAGATAAGATAAGATAAGATAAGATAAGATAACATAAGATAACATGACATAACATAACATAACATAACATAACATAACATAAGATTAAATAAGATAAGATAAACATTTGTAATATTGGAGTTTGCAATGGAAATGACTTCAAAGCTCATAATTCACATTATACATATGTTTATATTTACAAACACCAGTAAGATGAACTTTTTATTTTAAGAAATGCCACTGAGTCGAATTTAATGTTAATATTGTTTTGAGTCTTTGTACCTTTAAACACAGCCACAGAGGCAAAATACACACTCTTGTGAGTATTATTACTGTGTGATACTGTCCTGCAGAATCACTATGACGCAGATGATGACAAAGCCACACAGGATCCACTGACGTCTGCGTCCACAGCAGAGGAACCAGCCGCTCACATCTATGAAAACATCGGCTCCTCCAAACCCAGGCCTCCTGCTAGGAATTCACAAAACAACCCTAACACCTATATTACTCTATTGCCCACAGTAGCATCTAAAGACAGAAATGCACATGAAACACATACAACTGCGACGTCTGCAAACACAACTCTGTCGGGTAGCTGTGCAGGCGGCATGTCATCTCATCCAGCCGCCTTCTGCAGTGACTCCACCGAAACCAGAACACTTTGGTTTGGACTGGATTTATCAGGAAGAGTGCCATAATCGACCTCTGTCACATAACAATAGATTGTCTCAATTTTAACATTAAAAAAGGAGAGAAAAAAAATCACATCTGTTGATTCACTCGGCTACTTTGCTTCTACTGTCTTTGTTGTTGTTGTTTATTTTATTTTTATTTTTTCACTTTGTCAGAACTAAATATATGAGGATGTCCGATAACAGAAATAATTTATAAGACATAATTAAAATTAAAATTCAGCATTTTGAAGCTTAGTGTTCATTTTTCATTGCACACAGGTTTAACTATAGGTTTTTATAGAAATTTAATTCAAAAGTTCCATTTTTTTGTATTGCCAAATTAATAAATGAATCAACTGGTACATCTCATTTAACCCATAAACCCAAAATCACTCACTGATATAAAATGTTTAACACCTGTTGATCCTCTAATGCAATGGAAATGTAAAATATTGGTGTAAAATCATGAGGCTTGTACATATCAATCTCATTTCATTTGGTTCGTTTTTAATATCTCTCCTCCTGACCTCTTAAAAGCCACTAATGGCGCTTATTTTTGATCCTTTAAATCAGTGTTTCCCAACCTTTTTTGGCTTGAGTACCCCCTGAGCCTTCTTGTCACTCCACATATGCGTCAATAATTCTCCAAAATAGAGCATAACACAGTGATTATTAGATGAAAATCATTTTATTTAATCATCTTAAATTGAACATAAACTTGTCAGGCTCTCGCTCCTATTTTTTCCTTTTCTTTTTAGCATCAATAATTCAAAGTAGAATAAAGAATATGTTTTCTTAGAATAAAAATAATTGACCACAGCAGACATTCTGTTGTCATATTACAAATATTACGAGTTTTTGGACTACAGTTTTTGTAATGCCTTCTTTAAAAAAAACAAAAAAATCCCCATATGCTGCATACCCCCTGCAGTACCTCCGCATACCCCTAGGGGTACACATACCCCTTGTTGGGAAACACTGATTTAGACAAAAACAAGGATGGAACAAAATCATAGTGAGAAAAAAAACAAAAAAAACACACAAAACAAGTGGTGTCAGGCACAACTAACTCCGCCCCTCACACATATTGTAGCTTATTTTGGCATCATGTCTATGCGTGTGCTGTTACCTCTAGATATTTACCAGGTTTGGAGTGAATTAAATCAAAATGGATGTTTTTATAGACATGGGAAATTTTGCCATTTATAAGTAAATGGGAGAAGAAAAAAGCTTTAAAAATTAATAAAAATGTGTAACTTTGACTTACTTTTCTCAAAATGTATAGACATCTATTCATGATTACTGGCAATCTATAAACCAAATTTGGTATGAATTCAACCAATACTTTTGCTGCTAGAGTGTAAACAAATAAATCGATCCGCTCTTCTTCATGCAAAGATGGACCAAAACAATATCATGTAAAAGATACAATGCAGGATGAAAACAATCTAATGGCGCTTTTCCACTTACATGGTACCGCCTATACTCTACTCGGTATTCCTGTGGTACTTTTTCACTTACATGGGACCTACTCGTCTTGGCTCGACTCGTTACTCTGACACGATGCGTTACTTCCGTGTCGTCTGCTCAGAGTTGCCAAAAACTAGCTTGTTGCGTATTTTCTCGTCCACCACCAAAGACTGAATCTACGTGACCGTCTATGGTGTAGTTTTGTTCTGTTATCATGTGCTTTAATGTTTCGCTATTTACTGTCTACTTCCGTGTCTGATTTTTCTAAATTGCGGATCACAGAGAAAACGGTCTGACCAATCACTGTCTGCAGTGTTGTGACGTCACGTTTCGGTATCTGCTCCAGGATTTTGGAACCTCAACTGAGGCGGTACTAAAAAACTAGTATTGGGTCCCAGGTTCCAGGGTCATTTTTCATAATGGAAAAGTGAAAAAAACGTGTCGAGTCGAGTAGAGTAGAACCGGTACCATGGAGTGGAAAAGCGCCATAAAAGATGACAGACAAAAAAAAGACAGATGTGATTAAAAACAACAAGAAAGAAAACCACACAGTTACAGTCTTTAATTCTGTGATTTATTTTCTTCTTTGTTCTATTGAGTTTTTTTGTTGTAATGGTCTTTTGTCCATTCATCTCTGCAGAGTTCCCACCTGGCGCTCATCGACACGCTGATGATGGCGTACACCGTGGAGATGGTGAGCGTGGAGAGGGTCATGTCCTGCATCAACAGGTACTCATCTGCTGAACCTTCGAACAGTGACGGCCACATGCAGGAGCTGCCGTATGACACTGAAGATGCAATCACAACCTGGATCAACAAGGTAAGAACACACACACACACACACACACACACAGTCACATTTGTGTACACACAAAACCACAAGGACACATGGTTTCTCATTACACACAATAAAAACTACACATTCTCAGTCCTTTTTACAATGGACACTTTTCATCCAACACACAGTTCTTTGTTTTACTGCAGATATAGAAAACACGAGAGGTGCTGGAAAGTATGTCAGCCCCTAAATCTGATGGTCACGATCACTATCTGACTTTATGAGAACTCGCAAAAGAAATGACTCCAACTACATTTAATTATGTCACCCAGATTACCAAGAGTTAACTGACTAAAGTCAATGTCCTCCGGCCTTCTAAATCAGGATTTAAAGAGTAAAGTCAGATTTGGAATGAACTGTAAGCCTCAGAAATGCAGTTAAATCTCTGTGATTATGTTAGTTTATCATCTTACTGATGCAGTCGCTTTAAAGCTGCAGTTCTTATTAGTTTTTAGCATCTTTGGGCTAAAATTCCATAAATACCTTTCAGCATGTTATACCTAAAGTAAGACATCTATGTCTACTATGCAAAATCTAGTCCATAACCCTTGGATTTTGTCTAAATACAGGTATTTTCAGGCAGGCAGGGGGATAAATAAGCGATTGACACCTGTAATTATCAATAGAGAGTCCAGCCCCTTCTGGTGTGTTCAGTGGGACCTAACTTTTGGAAAAAATGCGAATGGTGATCAGAAGTGAAAGTCTTTTTTAAATCCTGGTTGAGTTGTGATGGAATTGTGGCAACATTTATACATATGATAGTTGCTTCTAAACTTTTACAAACCAAAAAATAGAAAAAAAAAAAAAACTAAGTGTGTTAAACAGCTCAATGGAATGCATCTCTTGCTGCAGCTGATACATATCACCAACACCAGAGTATGTCTACCTTGGCATAGATTATTTGTTTTTAAGCGATGAAAAAGTAGTAAAAAAGGGGAAACAGTTGAAGCTGCAGAGACATCCTCAGTGAATATAGAGAGAGAAACTTACGATGAAGTCACATCCACAGTCTAATACTAAACAGTTTTTCCACAAACTACAGGTTTCTCGACTTGTTAAAGAATATTTAAAACTGACAAATAACAGATGTGTAAATGATGGGATAATACAAACAGAACTAAAAATGTCTCTCTCCTTTTACTACAATGCAGTTTTTTCCTGTTAGGTTCTATGAATCTTTTTTTTTCTTTAATCTTTAACTTTATTTATACATTTTTGCATTTTACATATCACATAGTAAGACAAAAATACAAATGATCTATCTTAAAACACAAAGTTTATTTAAAAAAAAGTATGTATAGAGTCCAAAGATAAACATGAACAAATAAAAAAATACACAAAATGTTATTAGACGAAGTAAAATACACACAAATACAAACAATAAGGTTATTAGTGTCACAGTTAAATATCCGCCAATCACAAAAGAGTAGGTGTGAAGCCGCTCTTTATCACTGATCAGATTTTCTCAGATACAACCTGCATAAATTTCAATATGGAGTGGTAAAATACGACATTGCACACCATCATGTCATATGTCTTTATGATTCATCTGTTGATTTGGACCAAGCAGAAAGAGCTGCGAGAAGAAAATGCGCATCTCCAAATAAAAATTTTACGGGACTTGTGGTCTCAACGGTATGGAAACACACTGCATTCACTAAAGAAAGACTACGTATCGTGTACTTTTTGCGAGAAGAAATTCTGATCTTGTAATTATGAGAACAGTAATGCCTAGTAATCAATCATCATCACATATCATGGAATGTTTTGAAAATTCCAATAAAATGAGGTGTGTGTCTTGTTTGTCTAGTGTTGGAGTTGGAGCGGCTGTATCTGACGCTCATATGAGAAGCACTAAAACACAGCAAAAAATATCTATGCTTCTAAAACAATGTTAACTAAGTAATGTTTTTACCTTCATGGCACATGCTACAGGCTGGCATGTACTAATCAGTTAATCATACTGTTCTCATGATCATTTTCTGTACTCACTGGAAAAGCTTGTGTCTCTTGCTCATGTTTGCAAGCCAAAGGCAAGAAGATGAACGCACAAGATTAATTTACTCTCAGATGCATAAAAAAACACAAGGATGATTGTCTCCGTGTAGCCTTTAGACATAGCACGCTATAGCTGAGATCAGTCAATGCAACATTTTTTAGGCAAATGTGTTGCATCACTGTTTATATTCTATGGACGCTTTGAAGACAGAGGAGCAATAACCATAAAAGTTGTTTTTAAGACTGAAAAATACTGTCATTACAGTGAGCTTTGAAGTTATTTGTAGCTGGAAGTCAGGTGACCGTAGTGTATTGAATTACAGCAACATTTAGCATCGGTGACGATGACAGTGTTAGTGAAATGTTTGTCTTTTTTAATGTGTGGAGCCTCTGGTTTCCACGTTCGTGTTTCAGCTGTGACCGACACAAACCCACCATTCAGTCTGATAGTGTGCACCAAATATTTGTGTGAAATCGGACTCCTCTCCCTCTCTATCTCCTTCAGGTGAACGAACACCTGAGAGACATCCTTGTGGAGGAGCAGAAGCTGAGAGAGGCTTCCTTTCAGGAGTCCAACGCCACGACACAAAAGGTAATCACGCATAAATACACACAAACATTCTTAGTCAGTCCTTGAAACAGTGAAATGTATGGATTTTTTTTAGATTATTTGCTTTTAGGTGGTGGTGCGTTCACTGTCTCGCATACTTTTCCTTTGCCTGCTACCTGCAATATTTATCGGCTATTTCCCTTAGAGGTCTGAGGAAATGACTGCATGTACAAAAGCCACATGCAGACACACATACACACACACACACACACACACACATGCTGCACTGTACACAGAGCTCCTCTACAAATCAGGGGAACAGATGAGCTCAGTCTCGAAGCCAGCTGCAGAGACATGTTGGCAAGAGTCACAACGCCGCTGTTGCACAAGCTAAAGAAATGTGTAAAGCGGAGGCAGAAAGAAAGGAGGACAGACAGAGAGGGAGAAGAAAAGAGAGGAGGGATAATGGGAGAGAAATGACACTAATGCGGGAGACATGGAGAGCAACTCGTAGGAACGTTGTCAGCTGTAGCGAGAGTCAGTGACAGACACAGAGACAGTGTTGTCATTCTGCTGGTTATGTAAGGTCCATGTGACACAGCGGGTCGGTCCACTGGGACAGACACAGCAGTCAGCCACTGTCCTCTTCCACTCACTTCACCATAAAGCTTCAGTACAGTGGCTTTATGAGGCCATGACCCCAGACAGTGACAAGAAGATACAAGTAAAAAGAGTAGAAGAACAAATGCTTTGTCACTGCAGCCACAGTATAAATGTAAACAGCTGATTGCAGTGGTACCAGATACACAATATTTAACATATTTGTCTTTTATTTTACATTAGCATTAAAGAAAGTAGGTGCAGCTGCTATTTTGGGTGACACTTGACCCAAATTAATGTAAATTTAGGTGCAAAGCATTAAAACTGTAATTATAATAACGTTTTCTCGATCTAATGGTTTTAGTTTGATTCATTTAGGAGTTT
>JAPSES010001731.1:0-14849 GCA_029822895.1 Maxillicosta whitleyi
CACAAAATGCGAATTCAAATTTACTGTGACACACATCCGGGTAGTTTAAGGATGGAGGAAGAGCAATCGAGCACAGATACACAGGATCCTCTTCAGCCAATCAGCGCCTACTTACGAGGAAACGAAACATTTCAGCAAAAATAATAAAAGTTATAACATTTGTTGAAACCGACCCTAAGGATTAGGTCAGGTCTTCGACCCCCGCTTCCTTTTACTTTTAAGCTATGTTGTATATCACTCTATTCGTTATCTATGATGTTGAAGATTAGTTAGGAACGTAGAAATTCAGAGTCCAAGAGGCAACAGAGAGAGCCAGTTGTTCAACAAGCCGTTACATGCGCTTATTTGCACCGAAGCACAAGGAAACACATGGAGAGCTGCTCGAGCAAGGTCTGACTTCACTGAGTGCCCACCGGTTCTTATACCCAGAACCAAAGCAGGGAAATGCATAGGACAGCCACTAATTATCCCCTCAGGGAGGCAGGTCCATCAGGTGACCAGCTATTGGTCCTGGTCAGCCAGAGGACACCAGCCATAAATCATCCTCTGAGGAGACAAGGCTGTCAGAAATCTGATCATCTGACCTGGCCAGTTATGATTTACAGCCTGGCCCCCCTATTATCTTCATCCAAGACACCCAGGACTCATCCAGCCATGTAGACTCCATTATCAGTTAATTGGGCTGAGTTATTACACCCAAGTGCAGTTCCCACTCCTCTCCAGTCACCTTCTTCCCATCCCAAGCCCTGGATCCCACCGTTAACAAAGGACCCAAGGTAGTTTTATAGCTTTGGCCTGGCATTGACCTAAAGCACTGGGACGACTGCATCTACCCAAGTCACAGCTGCATTAATTAATACCTGTAAATTAATTTTAATTTAATATTGGGTCCTAATTTAGCTTAATTTCCACAACATTTGCCCCTTTGGTCCTGACCAAGAACCACAACAATATTTCTTAGGCAACACAGACACACATATGGCCAGCTTCTCCGTTACGAAAATTACAGTAAATATGCATAGTCTAAAATACACAAAACAGTTATTAAGAAAAATATTTGATCACACATTACCTTCCCTGGAGGAACCCCGCAGTTTTCCAATTGAGAGTTTAACACCTTCTGTTCTGACCGACTACAAAATATCTTTATAATCAATTTAGACAGAGTTCATCCAGAGAAGTTCCCAAATTTTCAAAAATTCAAAAATCCAGTGTATGACATTGTCCAGTATAAAAACACATCAGTTAGTAATAACACACAAGTTCAACAATTCCATTAATAATCACACAAGTGCCTAATCAGTATAACTCAACATCTCAATGATTCCAGTTAACATTGTAAGGACACATATTATGTGAATGTTAGTTCACTTTGCATAGTACAGATAATATGACTAAAATACCTTGTTAATTAAGAAGTGATAATCTACTCTATAAGTGATAGTCTACTCTATAAAACATGGATAACATAACTAAGATACTACTTAAATGAAAAGTGATATTCTATGCTATTCTATATATATATATATATGTTACGTGCTAACAAACCTTGCTTTGGTCATAACCAACCTCCACTCTTAAGTTTGTTCAGAGAATATTTTCTCTGGCTTATACTTATAAGATTTGGAATTCCTCCCATACTATACACCATTAAACAGTGTCAATTCGATTGACACAAGTCAATTCTTCCATATCTATCACATCCATTAAGAATTTTGATATTCCTTCAGGTGTTTACTTATCACTTATTTTATTTAATATTTTTAGGCTATCACATCTTTCTTTCACTATACCTGGGGTTACCTAGATTTTTGGTCATATCCCCCCTTTCTTACTGTCTTACAAGGACATGCAGTGTGACAGACTTCTGCCTTTACCCACTGCATGAACTTGTGAGCTTTTGCTTCCAGATTTTGGCCATATGGAATCCTTCCTGCCCCAGATGGTCTCAAAAAATGATTAGGTGTAGTCTGGGGTTTCATGACTATACTTTGGGATTCCCCTCCTGAGAGGATCCTCAACCACTATTGCAGATGATTAGGTACATTAGACCATATCACTTCCCCCATCCAAAAGGCTCTGAACCTCTATACTTCCCTTAGCCTTTTTCGTGTAGTGACTTGCTGATCCCCTTGTGCACACTGAAAAGGGGCTTCTCTGTTGATCTGGGTACATTTTTGACCACAAGAAAAAGTAGTACTCAATGGATAAGAGATAATGCTCCTTTTTTTGCATACAGATTAGGATGAAGTTGGAATACCTCAGAAGATTGACACATGGCATGCATTTTACCCATACATTCATCCCAGTAATGAACACCATTTCCTTCCCTTATATGATCTGCTAGAACACTTGTGTGGGAACCTCCGATCATATGGCGAGTGTTTGCAAGAGTCCCTTTGAGTGTCCATTTCACATAGGGGGTAACTGGGTCTAATGTATGCAACCATGGGCAATGCCACTCAATTTCTGGCCTTTGTATGGCCTCAAGTCCCGGGACCAGAGTGTTAATCATTTTGTGGCCTGGTCTCTAGGTCCTAATGTCTGTAGTTTCATTGATGTATTGAAGCTTGGATTGGGTATCCATAAAGTCCCCATAGTCCCAACCTTCAACAGTCTTTCCTTGTGGCACATGAAAATCTCTCAATGACCCCCAATCGTTCAATATGTTAAGGGAAGGGGGATATCCATTTATGTTTTCCCAAAAAGAGTCATAATCCATCACCATCCATTCACCTTCCGGCCGGCCAGAAGTGGCCCAATTGTCATTGTCTACCAACCCCAATGAGCCATAATCTTTTGAAGACCACTGAGGAGTTCTAATCAGTTGATGGTAGAGGGCGTCTGATGTGTATATATACCCTATACTCACCTACCTCAGTGAGGGTGGCGTAAAGTACAATGCAATATTCATCTCCATTTTCTCCCTAATCATGATTTTGTGTGGTCTTTCGGTATTATTCTTTTTTCTGTCTCAAACAGCATTGAACATTTGTGCTCACAAATAAAGACAACTTTTTTTTTGCTTGCTCTCAAACTTATTTGAATCGGTGCAGCAAAAACATAATGGGAAATTGAAATGTGATTGTTGAGATACAAATAACTTCTGGTTCAGATATATTTAAAACACGAAGTTATGAACAATATCACTTTCACACCACACAATCATACATACACATGTAATTACCAATACAGTGTGGGAGTTTTCGTTCTTATTTCTGTTTTATAAAAAAATATTCTTAATCTGGGGCTTTTCCTCTTGGATTGCTTTTCCGGTGCTAGCATCCAATCTAGTCAGGTGATGCCAAATAACTGTCGTGAAGTGTAAAAAGTGGTGAAATTGTTTTTGGGTTTTTTTTCAAAAATGGAAGGCAAACGAAAAGAAAAAGGAGGGGCTGAAAAAGCCAGAACGAAGAAAAAGAAGATGGAAGAGGAGGCTTCTAAGTACTCGAAAATCGATATATTATTCCAGCATTCACGGTGACAGCCAAGTGCAGGTAAATGACGTTTAAACATTTGGCGTGCGCTAGTCAGGTTAGCATCCAAGCTAGGTAAATTACATATATATTTCAGACGACGTTAGGACCAAAATACTCGTTGACACCTGGATTTGCACATTTGTTTGTTGGTCTGCATTAGCAATGTTCAGTTTGCTCTACAAAGTTGTGAAGTGTGCATTTGGTAAAGAATTTACCAAAATGCATGTTGGGTCAACCTTAACTCAAAATGGAGGCATTGGACTGTTGAGGGTAGTGGTGCAGCCATAGACATATATAGAGACTACTACTGCAGGAGCTAGGCATTTTAATGGTCATTAATGTCCAAATACATTCCCAATATGGCGACCTCGACAGCACGCTCTCTTGGGGAAGGGGCGACGTCTATCTCTATATATGTCTATGGGTGCAGCTGTTGAGAATTTAATTGTTAGAGAATTTATTTAGAACAGATGTTTTAAAGAATAGTTAAAAGCAACATTAATAAGTTTGATAATTCATAACTATGTTAATTTAAAAGAAACTGTTAATTTGATATGGGATATACACAGAAAGCGGACTTCATTACCCATAAGGCATTGTGCGTGTTATGTCATTCACGCAGGGTTTAAGCCAGGCAATCGGGCATCTTTTTTTTCTCCTTTTTCTCTGTTGATAGATGTAGGCAATTTACGCAGACCTTGCTCTGTAAATTTTTGTTCTTTAATTCAGTAAACGTTTAAACTGAAACGACATCTCTCTCTCCATTACTTTAGTCATCCGTAAGATTATCTAGAAAAGCAGCAAAGTTATAATGCAAAGTCACTTTGTGAAAATATTTGTGAAATATGAACATAAAATGGATAATTATAAAAAAAAAAACACGATATAATTTATAATGTAATGATATATTTTTGTTTGTAATCATTAAATGTGTCAGTCTTCATATGTTACATGCTGTTTTTGTGTAACATTCATAAGGGATATCCATTTTTAAGTAATTGTATATTACATTATTTATCTATTTTTTGTCTGATACTATGTGATGGTAACATTATTGTACATTTGTCTTTAACAGATGATCCATCAGGCAGTTCAGTTGAGGGTGAAGCCTCTGGGTCAAGGGCTGATATGGAGAGGATGGAAGCCGGAACATCTGGGACTGAGACAGAAAGTGGCCCATCAGCAGATGTGGAAATGGAGAGTGGAGAGCCTAAACCAAGAGAAGAGGAGATTCAAGGCAGAGAGTCTGCTGAACCAGAAGAGGAGATGTTTAAGTATTTTACCCATCCAAAATCTGCAGAATTGAACTCTTTTCTTCTTATCACCCTCAACAAACTGCAAATAGAGTTTTGCCAAATATTTTTAAAACCGGGAATGGCATCAATCGCAAGTGGTTGACCTACTCAGAAGAAGTGCATGCTCTGTTTTGCACTGTGTGTTTGGCCTTTTCAAAGCCCTCTGTTTATGATGGACTCTTTGTTAAGGAGGGTATGCAAGACTGGAAGCATGTACACCAAAGAATTGAGGAGCATGAGAAAAGTCTCATCCATCACAATGCTGCAGAGGCTTATTTTTTAAGGGCACACCATGGTGACATAGAGAGTAGGCTAGGGGGGAACCAGCTCTCTCTGCGTCAAGAACAAGTCCGGAGGAAACGGCAGGTGATGGATCGAGTAATAAGTGTCATAAAAGTAATTCGGAAGCAAGGTCTGAGCTACCATGGTTCAGAGTTTGAAGCTGTCTACACTTTGGAAGACCAAAGTCTTAACCATGGCAACTTCCTAAAAATGATCCTGCTCCTTGGCAAGTATGACCCCTGTTTACAACAGCACTTAACAGAATGCATTGAGAAAAGCAAAGCACAGTATGAAGCTGGGTCATGGGGCAGAGGTTCACTGGTCACTCTGCTTTCCAAAGAGACAATTATTAAGGTCATCAGAGTGATCAGCCAGCTGATAAAGGACTCAATTTCTCAGGAGGTCAGAGAAGCCAAAATATTTTCTGTCCAGATTGATACCACCCAGGACATCACAGCAAAAGATAATAATCCGGTATATCACAGATGTGGTTCACGAGAGGTTGGTCGCCATGATTGACTGTGAGGCCTCTACTGGACAGTATTTTGTAAGCCTACTCAAAGACACACTGGCATCCCTCAACCTAGATATATTGTGTTGTGTAGGGTGTTCTACCGACGGAGCAGCCAATATGCAGGGCACCTACAAAGGCTTCTCTGCCTTGCTCTCAGAAGAAGCCCCCAACCAGATACATGTGTGGTGCTATGCACATGTGCTAAATTTGGTTTTAGCAGACACAACAGGCAGTGTCATTCAGAGCACCACACTTTTCAGTCTCCTTAATGATATTGCTATTTTCATTAGGGAGTCTTACAAATGGATGAGGCTGTGGGAGGAAACAACTACAGACATGCGTCACAGGAGACTGTCTCCCATAGGCCAGACACGGTCGTGGGCAAAAGATGCTGCCCTTACAAAGGTATTTGGGTGTTTTGGGAATCCTGCCAGTGCACTCTACGCAGACCTGGTCTTGACTCTGCTGGCCGTGCAACAAGACCAGACCATGAAGGCAACTGCTAGAGCCAAAGTGAGGGGCTACATCGAGGGTCTCCTCAAATATGACCTCCTGATGGACCTCCTGACTGCACACCGCCTGGTGGTGGGAACAGAGGATGGGCTGAAGAAGTGTGTGTGAGACTTCAGTGGTGTTACAGAAGCTGCAGACCGGTTTGTGGAATGGGCCAATGGTGAGCTGCAGGGCAAAGAAGACTGTGAGGTTGAGGTAGCACTTCCTGAAAAATGCCTAAAGAAAAAGAAGAGCGTGCTAGGAGAGCTGGCAGAACACGAGCCCATAAAAGCAGCTGAGAGGGACTTTGAGGTGCATGTACACAATGTCATCATGGACACCATCACTCAAAGTATTCACGAACACTTTGCTGAAAGTGGACAGCTTTGCTCAGATTTTGCCTGCCTTGATCCCAAAAACTTCCCTGAAGTAAGGGATAAGGGACTTCCAACATCTGCAATGCAAAATCTCAGCAAATATTTGTTGCCATTTGATGACCGAGCCACAGCTGGTACCTTACAAGCAGAACTGACAAGCTTAGCCACACACTGGGAGAGACTAAAGCTGTCCCCCCTAGACGAGTACAAGGTACGAACCTTGGAAGAAGATTATTCTCCAGTAGCCACAGAGGAAGGTGAAAGGAAGGAAGAAGGTGATGTGGAAGGCCCAGAATTGGGAAATGTGAAGTGCCGTATGTGTAAGAATTGTGCCCTTTGTGTCTACATTATCTTGGCACAGTACAATTTACTTACTCATTCCTACCACATACTTTGTCTGGGCTACAAATTTCTTTTGACCCTTTCATCTACTCAAGTGACATGTGAAAGATGTTTTTCTACCCTTAAGTTTGTGAAGAACAGACTTGGAAGCACTACCGCCCAAGAGCACTTGGAAGCATTCATGCTCATGGCAACAGAAAAGGGCATTCTCATGACCTTGGACAACAACAAGGTGATCGACAAGGTTGCAGAGAAAAGTGAACTTCTGAGACGACAACTTATGTTTTAAGGTAGGACATTTGTTAAGATTGTTTTCATATGAACAAACTATATCCATTAATTGTAAATTCAATCATGACTTGGTTAGAAATATTTATCACTTAACCCCTGCCTATGTTTTTCATACAGAACCATTTGCTTCCCACCACTAGAATGACTACTCTGTGCCCCAGAGTTGACAGGCAGGAGGAGGACACTTATTCTGGAAGACCATTTGTATATAATCTGTATATAGTCTAATGTTCACTTTAAGCCTATTCTGTGCCCCTGAAAAAGGATGGGGATAAATATTTTATAAAGGATAAATATTGTCTATTTTATTTTGGAATATATATGTAAAATGTATATTTAATATTACATTTTGAATATTATTTAATTTATTATTATTATTTCAATATCATTTAGTTTAGTATTTTAATATTTAATTATTCCCTATACACATCTGCTTTTGTTCTTTGAACTGCCCATATGTACAGTATATAGTTTGATAATGCTCTAGTAAAAATCTATTCCAACATTTTTCTCTTCATTCACTTTCCTCTTTTATGTTAAACAAAGTACACGGATGTCTCCTTTTGAGTTAGATGTACACAAATGAAAGTGCTTACCCCTTGAGGTGTTTTGTCACCAAACTTGATATGGATTTAGGATGGTATTACAGAGGTATTACTGTGCAAACATTCGTTTTTTAAAGTAAAAACAAAAGAAGCAAAAAGTATTGTTGGCTAAATTTGAAGTGTCACTGTAAAATGAATGTCATGAACTGGGCAAAAAATTATACAGGTGGAAATCTGAAGTTGTAATTGTAATGATTAATTTATAAGCAGTGAAAACACTTAAAGACACAAAAAATATAGAAAGAACTAAAAGACATGGCTATAATGCATGCTGGGTAAACAATATGTGGGTGGGTTGGGGGGTATGCGGGCCGGTGAGGCCAAAATTGTCCCGGTGGAAAGATAGGCCCCAATCCGCCCCTGATGACAAACTCCATACGCATAAGCCGAATCTGTATAGATGGTAACTTTCTTTCTGGCTGCTAACTGACAAGCAGCAGTAAGAGCCTTGATTTCCGCTAACTGGGCGGAACATGGTTGTTCAAGGCTAACTACTTGTAGTGTAATAAATGTGTCATCAGGATTAAGCTGATTAACACCACACCCAGCTCCATTTCCAGTGTCACTTTTTACACATGATCTGTCTACAAAAAGAGTCAATTCAGACGGGATGGGATAATTGTACAATTTATCCCTGACTTTCATAAATGATTCAGTTTCTTTCAAACAATCATGGGGTTCTCCATTATTAGGTATCACCATCCTAGTAGCTGGGTTTACTCTTGTGCAATGTACTACAGTCAAACCAGGATCGGATAATAAAATTTCATACCCAGTTTTCCTAGCTTGAGTGAGTACAAAAACTGAACAAGTGAGCAAAGCATGGAGCTGGTGAGAAGTGTGCAAGAAGACCTGATGTCCCATCGTTATGACAGATGCTTTTAGGTAGGCAAATGCAGTGGCAGCCAGACCCTGATAGCAGGGCGGAAATCCATCCTCTATCCCAGGGGTGCTCACACTTTTTCAGTATGTGAGCTACTTATAACATGACCAAGTCAAAATGATCTACCGACCCATAAAATTGTGTTATTTTAAAGTTTATTGAAGATTCTTAATATGTACAATGTATGCTAATGCACCTTGCATAACTGCATGAGCCAATACTACAAAATGTAATGTAATGTTATATTGCAATACAACAAAATAAGATACGAACATGTTTTGTTTTGTTTTTGTAATTACCATATAATAATAATAATAATGATAATAATAATAATAATAATAATAATACATCTGTTGTTTTGTAGAGGCTTGGTTTACAGGAGGATCAAAACACTCTCTCTCACTAACTCACTCACTCACTTGGTTTACAGGAGGATCAAAACTCTCTCTCACTCACACACACAAACTCACACTCACAGAGAGAGAGAGAGAGAGAGAAGGTCAGTCCTATCTGAGTTACGATGTCCAGGGGGAAGGAGTTCCATAAGGTGGGTGCAGCAATGGCGATGGCTCTGTCTCTGTCCAGTATTTGATTGTAGTGATGTGGATGAGGAGGTTAATATCTGCAAACATATAATATGTACAATTTGTGTTGATGTATTGCATAACTGCATTAATCAATTTTGCACACTTGCACTCCATTGAGTCAGCCAGGGATGTGTAGTCTGGACGGTAGCTGCTGACAGCCAGCCTCAAGCACATTTCCAAATGTTCATCTGTCATGGTGGAACGATACTGGGACTTGATGAGCTTCATGTGGGAAAAGGCTGATTCGCATAGTAGATAAGTTGATCCAAATAATGCAGTCAAGGAGGTAGCACATTTCCTCATGTTGGGGTACTTTGTCACTGTGAGGAGGTTCCAGAAGTGCCCATGAGCTCTGGCCTTCAGCTCAATGTCTTCTTGTAGTGTTAAGATTTCACCTTCCACTCCAGATGCATTCATAAAAGCATACCTGAGCTGTGTCCGTAGATTCGTCCAACTGCAGTGAGAAGTACTCGCAATCCCCGATGTCCTTCCACATCTGTTGGGTTACATCCTCAGCCATGGTTTCACAGCGCCGTGTAACTGTATGCCGTGAAAGTTGCATAGCTTTGATTGATGCCATTATTTCAGCCTTATTTTTAAAATCCCCAAACGACTCAGCTGCTTCAGCGAATGCCTCTTTCATTATCTCTCCCTCTTGGAAGGACTTCATGTTTTTCACGATGACATGGCTCACTCGGAATGAAGCTTTGGTGGCGGCTTTAGCTTTCGAGGAATGCTGTGTGAAAATTGACTGCTGTCCAGACAACTGGGATTTCAATTCCTTCACCTTCCTCCTCCTTAACTCACTTTTCGGCAGGAAGTCCGCCTCGTATTTTCCGTGTACGGTCCGATAATGCCTCTCCACATTTCCCTTCTTTGGGATCGCAATGCTAAACTGACATATCAGGCAAATACACTTTGAAAAGGACATTGTGAAAAAAAAATCTTCCTCCCATTCCGTATGATAGTGGTGTGTTTTTCTTTTCTTGTTTGGTAGGCCTACATCTCCCCCACTCATTTTAGAATGGCTCATTTTTCTTTCTTTAATCAGGCAAAAAGAAATTGAAAGACGTATACTTATCAAGCTTGCTGTTGTTGCACTTCGGCTGTTGTTTGAGACGGTAACCTAGGCATTGACAGTGTGCGTCAGATAATTTTATTTTTTTTTACTTCTGATTGGCTATCTTGTGTACATCAATCAAATGATGGAGTGGACAATAGGCTATCGTGACAGACAGCCTGTTGTCCACTCCATCAAGTGCAGGAGGAACAGGGGACTTTTTTTTTTTTAAAGTGGTAAAGTGGTATGCGATCTACGAATATTGTCCTCGCGATCGACTGGTAGATCGCGATCGACGTATTGAGCACCCCTGCTCTATACCATCCAACTTAGTGCTGTAATAGGCTATGGGTTGGTTTCCTATTGGGCTGTTTTGCATTAATACCGCACAGGCATAGCCTTTTCTTTCAGCTACATACAGATGAAATGGTTTGCTGTAATCTGGATTAGCCAGGGCAGGAGCAGATGCCATGTCTTGTTTAAGAAATACAAATGCTCCCTCAGTTTCATCTGTCCATGTCAGCTGGTTTTTCCGATTTGATTGTCCAGCAGCTCGTATCATAGCTCGTAATGGAGCTGTTTTGATAGCATAGTCACATATCCAGGGATGACTGAAACCAGTCATATCCAGAAAAGTGAGCATTTGACCCACTGTTTGTGGCATTGGAGCTTTAGTAATAGCTTCTAGCTGTGAAGGAGCTATGTGTCGTTTGTTACCACTTAATTTTTTACCCAAATACTCAACTGATTGTTGGCAGAACTGTAACTTTTTCTTGCTTACTTTGTGACCTCCTTCAGCTAGAGCTTTGAGAAGAGTAATGGAATCCATCTCACACTGCTCTTTGGATTCTGAACAGATGAGGATATCATCCACATACATCAAGACGGTTGATTTTACATCAATAGGTGGCTTTCCAGTCCTATAGGCCCATTCCAGCTCAACTCTGCGGTGGTCAATTTGTAGCTTCTCAGACAACAGCTTCTTTACCTTTTCCTCACAATCAGACCACTTTTCACTCGCTGATTCACCAATACGATCAATAATGATATTGTTTCTTCAAGACTGGCCCTCCATTTAGTCAGTTTTGTCATTGATTGTGATAAGGGTTTTACAGATTGTTTCCATATCATTCTTAGTCTCTTTGCAGGAGTCAACCCATGATTTGTTGGAGTTTTTAAAATCTTGAAATTCTCTCTGAGTGAATTCCAGACTAGCTCTGAGATCAGTGATTTCTCTCAGAAGCTCTCCAACTCTTTTATTTATGGAATCAATAAATATTTCAACACAGGATTTAAAGTTATTCGCCTGTTGTTCTAAAAGAGCCTTGACAAAGTCCTTCTGTTGTTCCATTAGTTCATGCACCTGTGCCATATAGATGGTCTCCTCTGAGTTGGAGTGGGAATTTCCTTTGGGTGGCATGGCAAAGCCAGATCCACAAAACCACTAGGCCAAAAGTCAGGCGTATAAGGCCTGAACCTTGTGTGAATGCAGTCCCACAAAAGTTAACATCCAACAGTGATTTTTTTTCCTCCAAGATTAATGATTCAGCAATAGACTCCTTTACATTTAACTGTTTTGATGAGTAATCCAAAAAGAAGTCCAGGATTCACTTGATTTAGGATGGATAAAATCCAATGAGTCTAAGAGCGAGGTCAGAAGGAGCTGCTAGTTGAACAGTAGATCCTGCCAGTTGATGTAAGTAAGTAAGTAAGTAATAAGTTTACTGACACATTGCCTTTAAACTGTTTCTGGTCCTTTTTAACTTTAGGTTCAATGACAATGTTTCTGTTCATATAAACCTTAGTATACCTCGGCACTGGTTGTTTCTTCATCTGTGTCAAGAGCATCTTGTGTCTTCAACACTGGCAGAATGGATGCGTGAAAGTCATTTTCATCATCAGTCTGTGGGATATCAAAGTAGAAGCCATCCGGAGTGCATTTTATTTCAGCTTTTAACATACATAAAATGTCCCGTCCCAGCAGGTTAATAGATGTGTCAGCTGAATACAATAGTGGAGCGTACACAGTCTTATTCCCAATCATTAGTGGAACCGGTTCAGTTAATGGTGTTACTTGTGTTTTCCCAGAGAAACCCACTGTTCTAATTTTAGAAGCAGACAGGGGGAGGCCGGCCCCGTTTTTTTCCATACAGCTGTAGGTAGCTCCTGTATCAACAAGGAATTTATGACTGCATTGATCTATTGTCACATCAATGACTGGCTCTTGTCGTGGTTGATCTGTTAATACAGGCATTGCTGTTAAGTCCTCCCCCTTAGGTTCCTCTAGGCCCCTCTAATTTTGCCAGTAGGTGGCTGGCCCTGCCCACATTCTGGTAGTTTGAATCTTCATTTGAGAGCAGTTTCTCAGTAAGTGTCCAGTTCCTTTACACTTCCAGCACTGGACTGGTGGATAATTCTGTGATGTTGCAGGTTTTTGTGGCTGCTGCTGTGGTGGGTAAAATACCTAAGGAGGTCCAGGTTGACGTTGCCTTGGAGCTCTCTTCCACCTTGGATTCTGTGGTGGTCCCATGGATTGTCCTTGGTTGTGTAGGGGTGGGTGTGACTCTCCTGCATTGAGATAAACCTGGATTGGGGGTAGAGGTACGGTTGGGCCTAAAAAATCCAGCCCGACCCAGGCCCGCGGATATTAAAGCCCGAGCCAGACCAATTAACTTGATTTGCAGGCCCGAGCCCGAAGCAAACCCGAAATTTCATATTTCATTTGTGAGGAGGAGGAGGGGTGATTTATGATAACAAATTAAAGCCTGTCTTTTGTAACGAAATCTAAGTTAAACAAGACTGTATAAACATTTACATCTTTTATATTTCTGTGTCTGCAGAGGTTACATTAACCGACAATTTTCCATCATTGACGGAAAAATTTAAGGCTGTCCGTCATTTTGACGGGTTGAAAATTGGGCCATAAACCACAGCAGCAGTACGTCCTTAAGAATCTGGTGCGGCACTTTAAGAGAGAGAGAGAGAGACAAAAAAAAAAAGTCAGCAAGAGAGAAGCCCGGGCCAACCTGACCTGAACATAATGATTATGGTAGCTGTGTTTACGTGTTCAGCCAATGGGTTTGTGTCTGCGAAGTACTGTGAGCCATACTACGCAGTGAGCTGAGTACAATTCATAGGCAGAGCGGAACCTGAAAAGGTAATCTGGTGTGGTCCAATGTATCTATGTGTTTGTTATATTTCTGTTGTATTTGCTCACTTGTAATTAGAAGTTTTGTTTGTTTATCAGCGCTTTACCCGAGATGTCTGCTGCTCTGGTTTAATGCAACGTGGTGCTTGCCATCCATACAATAGAAGGTATGTTAAGCTCCACAGTTAATCAGAGGATGGACATATGGGTTGTTGGGGGCTCCGTGCATCCTCCGGTTATCTTGTATTTTTAATGTGTTAAGTAGCACAGACCTGAGCAACTCGTTCTCGAATTAAAGTTTTTTTTATTTTTATGTGCGTCATCGTAGGGTCCGGCAACAGTGCGGTTGTCAGTTGCTGTTCTCTATAAAATAGAATGTGTGAGTGAATGTGTGTATTAGTGTATGTGCTGTTTTGTGTTTAACGTAGGATGTTGTTTGTATATTCCTCTAGCCTGTGGCCAGACGTAAACCAGGGTGGCACAGTGTGAAGTGTCAGCCACTGGCTCGAGGTTAATATTTTTTTTCTTTCTTCCTTTTTTGTCTAATGTTTGTCTATCGTCCATTCTCTGCAGCCAAGTAGTTGGGTCCGCTAGTAGATAGGCTGTGGGCAACCAAGGTTCCATCCGAAGCGCACGAGTGCAGTGAGGTATACTATTGAAACACCTATGATGTGTGTGTGTGTAGTATAGTTAAGTGTGATCTACTGAAGAGCCCAAAGGGCAGATTGCTGTGCAAAGTGTGTTTTTTTTTGTGTGTGTGTGCGGTATCAATGGTGAGAGTGCAGTGTATTTTTGCAATTTTAAGACACAGTGTTTATTTCCACACGTGTTGAACCAGGTTTCCCGGTGTCTATTTGTTGTGGCCTGACTGGTTTGGCTGACCCTTCTTGGAGTGCATGAATTTTAAGTAAAAAAGTGACACATTCCAAAATATAAACAAATAAACAATATTTTTTGTATTTTCCTAAAACCTGTGCATGAGCCATTCTTTTGGGTTTTGAGTCCCCCTTACTCTTGGTGATGTGTTTAAAAATATAATTAAGGGGTGGCGTAGTCTGTGGTCTGTGGGGGAGCGCCACACATAAAATAATTACAACAACCACAGGTTTTACAGCCTACTAGACCTCAGATTAGGTCCACAAGACTAATTGCCTTAACAAACTTGAGTAAGTGTTAACAAACACTTACAACATTTATTCATTCATCTACATGATGTACATCAACACATTCATTCTACGGCATTTGAAAACGGGCCACACATGCCTCTTCAACACTGTTCTGTCCTCAGTTCAATGCAGTATCTGTTTGCTTTAAAAACAAAGATAAAATAGGGTTAAAAATATTCCTTAATAATTTAGTAAATGGTAATGTATCTGACATAATTCATGTTGAAGAATACATATGTAAAGAAAAAAATGTTTCTATACAGGCAGCTGTTTTGTCTGTCCTATCTGCGTATGTTTAGTCGGAGTGCATCTTGGGTAGCGCGGACCC
>JAPSES010001769.1:0-28190 GCA_029822895.1 Maxillicosta whitleyi
AATCAAAAAATGAATGAAACTATGGATGGAAAAAATATTATGAACCTTATTGTGGCACTATGTAAGAATTATGTGGTGAAAAAGATGTGACAGTGAGTGTTTCCTGGAATCAAAACTGAAGATGGTGCAGTTAAATATTGTATGTGTGACTGTTTCTTTTTTTTTTTTGTTTTGTTTTTTTTGGTCAAGCGGTGTATATTGCAAATAAATATACATTTTAGATGTCATTTAGGCTATATAATGTATATAATCCACCTTTTTGGTGTCTGCTTCTCAGTTTCTCTTGGAGATATCTGCACAGGGCCAGGTGGACAAAGAAATCTTTTAATTCTCTGTTCAGTCCAGTTTTCTGCTGTGACTGTCTGTGCAGTAATGCACACAGTCAATCAAGATATGCCCTCTCAGATATTATATCCTGGACCTGCATTTTATTTGAAGATGATTTATTTATGATTAATTTATTTTATTTATTAGAAAATGTGTATGTTGTTTTAATTATAATGAAATATATATTGAATCATTACAAATATTTTTGCTTTGTAATTTTTTTTTAATCAATTACTAGAAATTTCAGGCGACCCCATTTGAATGCAGGTGACCCCAAACAGCCACCAGTAACTATTTAATACCTGTCGATCCACTAATCCCATCAGTAAATATAAATAATTGGTTGGTTAATTTTTATGGTCATCAGATATGACCCATTTGGACAATCAGATGCTCTGTAATCACCATGGGAACACGTCATCTTCTACAACATTGCTCAACAGTAAAACCAATGGAGTTGGATCAATGGCAATGGATGGACACATTGGGTTTATGTTCAGTTAATGATATATTTTCCAAAAAATCCCTTTTTTTTTATTATAGTTTTCTCTCTTTTTGATATAATAACCCTCAACTTTTATCTGAGCTTTTATGAACATCTACATGATCAGTGAATTAAATATCCAAAAACACTTGACACTGGAACGATGCAAAATATAGTGGATAATATTATAATGAATGGTGAAAATCACTTGGAAAAGGTTAGAGAGAAAAATGTATTTCGGTACTGCTACAAAAGAAGCACTGGGTCTTTATGGGTTAAACTGGTGAGGTTTGGTCACAAACTGTCTTCTGTAGTCTTCAAACTGCTGCTTAGGTTTTAACAGCATATTTACACCAGCAATATCATAAACACTTATTCTTAAGCCCCATCGGTTAAACTATATGTGTATGTATATATAAAGGGCAGTGTGGGGACAACAAACACTTGAAGTGACCTCATAAATGTTGAACCCCTCTTCAACATTTCCTGTGCCAAAAAAGGCTCAGCTGTGACACTTAGTTACTGTTAAGGTCAAGGAAGCAGAGCAAAAACACTGTCAGTGCCCCTTAACTGCATTCCTTAAGAGTACCAGTTGTCAATGTCACCTGACAGGCAGATATTTTTGTGTCAAACACACACACTCTCTCTCTATCTAAACACATACATGTCTTGGTCAAAGAAACACAAACACGTTAGCTACTGAGTGTGCATTTAATGTCAACAAAATACATACATATATTTGTATGGTACATCACACATATACACAAAGGTCAAATATAAAAGCTCATTCCTGTCTCACACACACACACACTCAATCTAATCCTACAAGGCGATTTATACTGCAATCACAGAAATGGATGGCTCTTCATGTGACTACCCTGAGCTGGAACAGTGCGACTCACTTTCTGCACATACCTGCCGCTATTCTGAAATCACTCAAGCATTTCCACCAGGCTTGACGTAATAGGTCCATAACATGTGTCACTCAATTTGCAGCACTTTCACTTTAATAGAACTGTCCTGTCGCTGATTCGTCATGACACAAGACTTGAAATGGGGAAAATATTGGACTATTAAGACGTGTGGTTAAAGTGGAAGTGAGGTGTACCTACTTGGGTGTACAAAGCATTGATGGAGGGAAAAGGTCATGTGAAGGTCCCTCAGAGGTTGTTTTATTGTTATTTGCAGGTTTTTGAATGCAGCGTGACACAAATCTATCACAGCTGCTTTGATTAAAAACAAAGATTCCAAATCAATAGAAACTGAACCTTTGTTTTTTTTATCCTGTACTCCTGTTTATCACCCATTTCCTACCTGCAGTTTATCCTCTCTCTGCATCATCTTTTATCATTAGAGCTACAATATGAGAGGCCATTACAGAGAAATTGACCCAGCTCCCTGCCAGTCTCAGCAGGCTACAGCTCATCAAGCCAACCCCTCCCCGCTGTAACCGGGATGGTCGGCCATTATGATTGGAAGCGGATTGACGTGCTGTAAAATATTTATCGATGCTCCACTTTGCTCTTGGGAATTGTGCACAAACACACTCACATGCAGTCAAACACATTTACACCCTGGCAACTCACATACAAAGGCAATTACAGGCTGATTGTGGACGCAGCTCTTTTACCTACAGGAAAACAGAAGACATAAACTTACAACATGATATTAATACATTTACATGAGTCAGCTATAAAGTATTTTTTTCTGGATCACATCTGACAGGAATTGTGATTTAGTAGTTAGGTAGTGCACTTAAGATACCCTGCTATTCTCAAAGGGAGAATATGTTCACTTTGAACAATGGGAAAACCATTATAATAAAATATTAATAGCTCCGGTTTAACAGTCACCAGTAATCCCAGGAGTTGATAAAAGACATGGAAAGTGTGTCAGCAAGCGTGAGGCATGTGGTGACCATCAGCTTTAAGTGCTTTGAGCATTGGGAGGAGTCAAGATCAATGCTTCCTAAAGTCCATCACTGGGGATTAATTTATATGTAAACTATGGCCTGTATCACTCAGCAGAACGAGCTACTGTAATTAGTGGTGTCAATAAAATGACTTATTTATGCACATGGGGAGTTGTGTGTGCTGTTTATATAGTAAAGACATAAATTACACATGTGGCATGCAGTGTTATCAGTACTTGAAATTCTTTCAAGGTTGAACTTTGCTGTGTTCTTGGCTGTTTATGTGTTTATTGCTGAAAGTAAAAAAACAACAACAACAACAAAAAAAAACCTTGAACGCATTGTTTACTGGAGTCATCAAGTTATCCGACCCTTAGGGGATAGTCAGTGTGTGTGTGTGTGTGTGTGTGTGCGCGTGTGTGTGTACAAACAAAAAAACAAGGAGGTAGCATTTTACAGGCCCCGTGGACACGTGAACGTGTGTTCCAAAGATCATTTCAAGGTTGCTTTGATAGTAGAAAAAGGGCAGTGGTGCGAGGAGACACTGTGCCAAAAGACATAGACATACACCTCATACACACCCTTACACGCTCCACCGCCATCTCTGGAATATGACCATGAATATTCATGATAGTGCACAAAGCATCCTGTGAATGTGTGTGTGTGTGTGTGTGTGTGTGTGGTTGTCAGGACTTAGAGATCAGGTACAAAACTGGCAAAAGCTGTGAGGAAAAGATCTCTCAAGGCCTTTCCTTGATAAATGTGCCACTTGTTTTCTTGCTGGTGTGAGTTTGTGTGCATGTGTCATGAACAACTGATGTGTCTTACCTTTTAAAGTTCAGTAAATAAAGTGTGGTGCATGGTTACAATGGGTTTTACATAACCAGAAAACTTAATATATAGTCACAGAGAGTTTTCATCAATTTCTTGTTCATTTTAACGCCTGGTACAACTAAAGGTACATTTGTTTGGATAAATATAATGAAAAAAAAAATCTCATAAGAGTTGAATTTCAGTGCTCATATCTATCCATTTTTCATGTTTTCTTGATAATAACCAAATTCACTTCAGTGCTTAAATCAATATCTATGTCAGTGTACTGACAAAAACAGTGCTTTCAGGTGAGCATCTTTTGAAATGATGACAATTATCAGTCAGCTTCTCAACTCATTTATCCTCAAGAAGGTAGTAGGGGTGCTGGGGCCAATCCCAGTTACCTATGGGTGAAGGTGGGCTACACCATGGACGTGTCACCAGTTCATCACAGGACTGACATATTGGCTACATCCTGGTAACAATGCTCGGGGTATTATTTTTTTGTGGATTCTAAACGTTTTGCATCCATACACAAATCATTTCAAGAAATATCTGGGTCCAGGTGGAAATGGGAAAACTGGGTTAAAACCATGTCATGTATATGCCACACCTATATGTGGCACTATACACAAACACAGGCAGAGCTGCAGGATACACTAAAATCACAGTCATGTGGTATGGCATCATCATTTTTCAAAAAGTGATGTTTTGGCAATCCATATGGCAACGAGAGGGCAGTGTTGGGAGATTTTTCCATTCTGTGTCCCGTTCTCCAAAAATACTGTTTCAGAGCATCAACAACGCCAGTGTCATGTGGACAAAGCTGAAATGATACTAAACTTTTACTGATTGACATAATTTTGTTGTGTGTACGGGGTGAGAGAGACGAACAATCAATCACTCTCACGGACAATTTTAGCTTAACCATTCTTCTGGTGGTGGGAGTACCCAGAGAGACCCCATTCAAAGACAGGGAGAATATGTAAACCCCACACAGAAAGGTCATTGGTATTGGAATCGAACACACGACCTTCTTGCTGTGAGGCAACAGTGCAGCCATGCAGAGGAAAACAACCAACCAACTGCCCTGTGATGCCAATTATAGTCAGAGCTTTTATTTTACACTGCTTATTTATAATGGATATTGCACTGCTATTTTGTATTATTTTCTCCGTTTACAGGATTAAATGTGCATCTTAATTTGTATATTTGTCAGAGGAAATTGGAAATTCCATTTACTGTGCAAACTTGCAAATGAACCATGTAGACGCAAAGGCATTTCACAACAATCACACACAAACATTATCAGATTAATAATGTACATTTAACACCAGATGCAGAGATAACAGAAACACACTTATGTTATGACATTTTAAAATGGTTAAACATGTAAACATAAGACGTACGTTTCCTAATCCGTCTATGATTACAAAGTCACATGCCTCGATTTATAAAAATCCACTTGCAGCTGCCATTCCTTGTCATGTGTGAATCAGATGGTTTATTTATAGTCAACGTGTGACTCTCATGCCCTATCAAACATCAGATGCTGGTATAGACATGAGTGGTGCAACAGACACAGCAGGGGTTCTGTTTTTCTTAAGCCCGGCTGATCTACATCACCAAGTACATGAGACATGAATGTAGAATGACTCAGAGTGACTGCCCCAAGCTACACTGTTCCACAGTACTACTGAACTTCAGCCTTACATGTGACAGCAGTGTTTATATTATGACGAATCAATATACAGTGGTGAACTTACTGAAAACACGTGCTTCATATGTTGTGTAGTTTCTTGTAAATGCCAATGCTTTGACTGTGACTCACTGCTGCTTAAGTATTCATGTGCATTCATTTTACATGACTGCAGCCATACTGTCTATCATGAATGGAATAAACTTGAGCTTGATGTGTATGGAGACTGTGTGACACTAAAACCTACTAAATCTTATGCTATGGGGGAGTAAGTAAGAGAAAGTACCAGTGTTATCTACAGAAATGATCCATCATTGATGCTGACATTGAAAACAATGAAGCTAAGCTAATGATGCCGCTGCTACTAATGTAATATATGTTGATGTAACTAATGCAAAGTTAAATATTAATTTAAATGAAAACACACAATATGTGTTTACAGTCATGTACTTTCTAGATGTAAATTTCACTTTTCTATTTTTCAAACATGCAGGTTTTTGTGTTACTATTGTTAAAATGAGGCATGTCCCTAACAAGGGTCTTTTCCACTTTTTAGTACAACCGTTGCTGCTGACGAGCAATTATGTCGTACTCTGAGAAATGTTTGTCGGAAGTCTTGACCTTATATGTGCAAATGTCATGACGGAACTAGTTATAGATGTAACAATTTAAGCAGGAACTAAAACAGGTTGTAGAAGTCCACTGGATTTTTGCCAAAACGAATATAAAGATAGGTTTGCAGCAGCTGGAGGGTTCAAATTCAAACGTTATGAGCTATTAGGGTCCAAATACACAAATAAATGAACCACAGACTAAGAAAAGTAGGTAAATGTGGTAAACGGACAGCCTCGGGTGCAGATTTTTGCCCCAAACAGGAAACCTGTGACTTAACTGTTCATTAAATTACCAAAAACATTCTTAAATGTCACTTGAATGTATTATACACAGCACTCACAGGCTGTCACATGTATAGCTTATTTATTTAAATATTAATGGTTTTATAGAATTATTTTAGGTGATTCCTGTCATCCTGTATAAGTGAGTCAGGTGGGGCGGCGCCCTCTATTGACAAGCCACCACTGATTAAAATTCCTATTGTTAGGTGGACAAAGGTTACGGCAACAGTCACATAGAATTTTGTCGTGGGCTGTCTTTGGTAGCAAGACTGGGACAGTGGACCTCTTTGAATCTTTCTCACAGTGCAATGGAAACCCATATTTTTTTTAGCCATGATCAACAATGTTGCTACATTTACTTATCTTCAGTCTGGCACTAGACAAAACTGTACAGTGTATACCCAGCCTCAGTCTCTCAGGCTGTTATAAAAATAAACACAAGTTGCTGGTATATACTATATACGGGTATATATGGCTCATTTATGGCCATTTTAAGCCATGTTTTCCTCATGTGTTGGCACAATCAAGCTAAATCATGGCCCAGGTTTAAAGGGTCAGAAATAATCTCCTTGTTGATCCAGAATTGTCGTCATACCAACCTGCTGTTACTATCACTATTTGGGCACGGTGAATGGCTGAGGTTTGGTCATCTCTGCAGGCGTTATGGTGCCAGCTTGGCCCTGCAGAGCCTCTCCCTGAGCTTCTGGAACATTTTCGTGAAAACTCCGAGGAGGAGGTTTTAGTGTTCACCGTGTATGAACAGGCAGCCTGTCTGCCCACTGGCATGGGGAACACACACATAAAGCACAAACACAAAGCAGAGATGTAGTGAGTGAGACAACATTAAGGCAAACCTCAGAGTGCCCGTCAGACCTGAGTAATGTGTGTGTGTGTGTGTGTGTGTGTGTGTGTGTGTGTGTGTGTGTGTGTGAGAGAGAGAGAGAGAGAGGAGAGCTTAAGAGAGAGTCTGGGATGTTGCCAGTCAGAGTGGCTGCTAAATATGTCGTCTTTGGAACAGTGAACAGAGCTAACAGGGGTTATTTCAGGACATGCTTACCCTTCTCTGCTGTTCTGTCTCAGTGTTTCTGTCTTCGTTTTCCCTCTGTGGTTTAATATAGAGCTCATTTTGTGTCTGTTTCTAGGTGCTGAGACCAGAGGGGGTTGCTTGTTTGTGTGTGTGTGTGTGTGTGTGTGTGTGTGTGTGTGTGTTCCAGTTGAAGCTGCTGTTTTGGCGGCTGCTTTATTTTGGCTCTAGTTGCCATAGCGACCCTGTGGGATTTTGAGTGTGTCTGAACCAGTGATCCGATCAGCACTAACCAACAATGGGGGCTAAGTTGTGAACGTTCATATAGTATAATAACATATCTATGCCATCTGTACCTTTGCAAATAAATTGACTCTGGTTTGATGTTTACTAGTAAACTGAACATTTATCAGTGAAAAATAAGATGACACAACAGGATGGCAAATGACTAATGTGGGTTAGTCATTTGAGGGTGCACACCTCTGACCTCCCACCTTTAACCCACATGTTTACATGGTGAAGAAAGCGCAGCCTAATCCCAGCACACGTCAATAGTGGAAAGGCCAACAGTTACACAAGAACCATATTCCAGTAAAGGTGCTCCTTCTCTGCCAGGCATTACTGTGGGTTATATGAACTGTGAGGGCAGCCTTGGATAAATGAATAGAATATTCAGGCAAACACCATCTCAAACCCATGGTTGGTTAGTTTTCTGTTTTTATTAGCTGTTTTTTTTTTTTTTTTTGACATCACATCTCATGTATGAGGCTGATGCTCAGAGCTGCAGTTGGAAAAGGTATACATAGCATCTGACTTGCACAAGGACGCTTCAACAAAAGAAAATAGCTACTTTTAGTGCACTGCAACCATTCAGCCAGAACAGTTTTTCTTCTGGCGCTGAATGTGCAAGGTCTTTAACATCATGAAATTAAGGTTAGTTTTAAAATAAATCCAGCTCCTCTGTGATATCACAGTTTTTCCTCTCTGAAAACCAGCAGTGAACTATTTGTGCAAGTCATTCTACTGTTTATATTTGCTGTTCTCCTCATGAGCCACATTGATTTTAAAAAACTAACTTATGACTGTATCTTACACACTGAATGTCTGTATTAGTGTTGTTTACTGTTGCAGTAGTAATTAGGTAATGAACAGCAGTATAGCTGTCTGTCTGACGCACTTTAAGTCTGCCGTCCTGTTATGAATATAAAAAACAATTCCATATGGCTTTATCATTATATTCTATGGTTCAATAATA
The DNA here is from genome assembly GCA_029822895.1 of Maxillicosta whitleyi. Lineage (NCBI taxonomy): Eukaryota > Metazoa > Chordata > Actinopteri > Perciformes > Neosebastidae > Maxillicosta > Maxillicosta whitleyi. The sequence goes on from JAPSES010001769.1 coordinate 8,411, forward strand.
AGGAAATTCAATAAGCTTCAAGTGTTACATTGAAGAAATAAATGTATGTCTCTATTCAGTTCATTGTTACCTCTGCCAAGGAGACTATGTAAATCAAGATTGTCTTTTTGTTTATTATTTGGTTTGTCTTTCAGCAGGTTTATGCAAAAGCTGTTCTTTGCTGTTTCTTAAATTGCAGGATAGGACCCAAGGGCTGTGGGTCCTAGGCAGAGGTATGGATGGGTCTGCAAGTGTCATCCTTATCCCTCCTGCTAATGCCATTTTCACTGATTGTATCGGCTCAACCCACACTGACTCAGCATGGCTTTTTGGTATTTTAAATGCATGAAAGCAGGACCATCAGGTAAAGTCAGATACTATTCATAGTTTAATCTTGTCCAAGGACACAAGCAAGCCAAAGTCATATAATACATAAACTAAAATCATGCAGATAACAGACTGGTTGATCCGGAATGGTTGCTCTGCTGCTATGTATGTGAATCATCGTGTCATACCACGGAAACACTACGCTACGCTAGCAAGAAAAGTACATAAACACTGGAGTGGATTATCAAATTGGCTTTATCTTAACAAAGTAAACAACATTCTTGCCAGAAAAACAATAATATAATGTTCATTCATTCATTATCTGCCCCCCAACTAGTGTTGGGATTGAACCCTTCTTGCTGTGAGTGCTATCTGCAGCACCTTGTTATCCTAAAAGTGGTGAGGGTGCAGATTTTAACCAAATGAAAACCTCATTCCCCTTTAAGGTGGCCAGTAAAAATGGAAAACCCTGAACCTTAATTATCATCAACACAACTGGTGCTCTTCACAGTTTATAAAATGGACACAGAAAATATACAGCAATGGTGCTCTAATTGATGCTAAAAATGTAGTAAATATGCATGTTTTGTCTTTGCTTATCTGAAATAATTCTAAATGCATGCACATACATGCATGCATAATATAATGTTTTGTTTTCAATATTCTAGACAGTACTCTGCGTTGCTATGACAGTGGTGGCCAAAATGAGCCAAGCTGTGCCAACTCAAGGCGACTCACCCTGATAACAGCAGCGAAAAAGCCAAATATGTTTTTTTGAAATTCAATGCAACTGTGCAGATTTCTTCTGGCATACTGGTGATAGACAAATACATTTACAAACAAAACAAGACAACATTTTTGGACTGTGAGGTCTTGATGGAAATATGTGCTGAGGACATAGCATGTCCAAGTTATGTGAGTTATGCACTTTACATGCACTAAAAGATATGAGAATCGATGCATTAGCTTGTGTAGAATTAAGCGAAAGCAAAACTAGCAAAACTTTAGAAAGGTGTGGGAGTATGTACTATGCTAAGTGCATTTCTATTAAAAAAAAATGTGTTGCTGCTAAACCTCAAGGCTAAGTGACGATGTCTGAGCTGCATTCCATTCACTTTTTCCTTGAATAAGATATCAATTAAAGGTGCACACAACACAGGCAATAAGCTGTGCAAGACTCATTCAAACCTTACCCCTGATTACAGCACTTTAGATGCTTCTCCAATGTGACCATGTTTTTTATCTACAGTATTTTAATTTCCACACCAGGAAATGTTTACTAAGGTTCCTTGACACCATGTTCCTGTGTGTGCACATGCCATGTATATTTTTGTATTTGCTAACAGGGTGAAACTCATTAAGATGAGGAAAAACAGGATGTTGAATACACTGCACAGTGAAGAGTCATACAAACCCTTAGCAAAAAGTAGTTTATTCAAGTGTAATACAAGCATACTTATTTTATACTAAAACTGAAGCAGCATACTTGAAGTTTACTTTTTATATACTATATTTTGTATACTTAAGTGAAGTATAATTACTGATAAGTATAAAGCAAGGTCTAACACATTAATACTTACACTTACACTCTACTACTAAAACCTATACTTTTACTTCAGAATACTTTTGTTTCTGCCACAAAGTACCAAGTATGTATTGAGCAACTCCTGCATAAATTTAATTTAGCAGAATAAAAATGTTTGCTTTGAGGTATTACCCCTGTTGTAACCTTACATGTTCAAGATAAATAGACTAGTATAGTAAACTAGTCTAGAAGAGTAAAAGTCCCAAGACAAAACCTGAAGTCTCTGCCGACAGCAAGTTCATCATTGTACATTGGGGATCTGGCAGTGTTCATCTACAGCATAGAAACACTGTCCAATTCAAGTCTGACCGGGAGGCAGTCAGGGGTTTATTTAATTTAAGACAAAAGTCATTCTAAAATAAATCCATACATATTGTTTTCCCCCTTCTTTTATTAGCAACTGACTGTAATGTCACATGCACTGTAATGTTGGAGGTGATATTGATTCAATTACTGTCACTTTTAATATGGAAAGGCATACTGTTATAATGACACTCACTCACTACTAGTACTACAAATAAAATAATTCTAAAAAACATAAAATGCTAATGTTTCTATGTGATAGTAAACAATAGATGATGTTTTTAGTTGTCCTAAATTATGCAAGGTTTGCACATGATGTCACTGCCAGCATGCTGCCCATTGTTTTGCCACTCTGTCATATTCAGTCTAGCTGATTGGGTTGTGATGTATGTGCAATTCCTCTATAGCAGTTTTTGCATTTAAATTCAGAAACGTACCTGATAAACCATCCTTCATGCCTCTTTGACATGGTTTGTAATTGTGGATGGTGAATAAAAATAACATTGAAGTAATGTGAGACGTGAGACGAATCATAAGAAAGAAATGCAACAATATAAGCTACACCAAGCAAGTAACTAAAAAGACGTCATAAAAGTAGTGTTTTTGTTTCTATGGAGTTACTTATTTTTTGTTCCAAGGATGTGCACTTTTCTTTTACCTGTTTGATAAGGAAGGACTTCGGTTCTCAGTTGGAGACACTATTTTGTTTACATTTTTACAAGCAAATGCACACTTTTTCCTTTGCCATTTTTGACAAAGAAGGACTTGATCTTGGAGAGACTATTATGTTTACATTTTTACATGCAAATGTGCACTTTTTTCCTTTAATTTTTTCCAGCAAAGAAGGACTTTGCATAGAGATTGCATAGAGACTCTTTGTTTTTGAAATGCACACCTGGTATGTTTTTAAAATGCTACATAAATATATCAAACTTGTTTTCAACATTCTGTCATGTGATTTTGTACATTGCAGTCTAGTATGCATACAGTATGAGCTAACTGTAAAAATACTTTAGGAAGTATATGTCAAGTATATAAATAGTATGTTACAAGTAATATGCTAAGTGAACTTACAAATATACCTAGAGTATAACAAGTAAACTAGTAAAACAGCAAAAAATATTACTTTTTAGTTTGTGTAATTTAACTTTGGGGTGACCATGTCTCAGTAGGTAAAGTGGGTTGTCCAATAACCGAAGGGTTGGCAGTTCAAATTCCGCTAAATCCTTGTCAGTCCGTTGTGTACAAGACATTTCCCCATCCTTGCCTCCAGCGCCGCCCACACTGGTGTATGAATGTTCAATGGTGGCTTGGCTCTATAAAAAATGTAATCCATTGTTATTAAAGTATACTTCACTAAAAAAAAACTGTGAACTAGAAGTATATAACTAGTACACTAGTACTATATATTGAAAAAGTACTTTTGTAAACTTAAAATGACCTCATAATGTACACTTAAAGTATACTTTTATAAACTTAAATATGTTCCAATTTAGTCCAAAGAAGTATTAACTTAGTATACTTTGTAGTACATTAAGAGTACATGGTCCGTGGTGTACTTGGTTAGGGTTATACTTATACTTGTACTCAAGTATACTTAAAATGAACTTCTAGTATACTGCTTTTTGCTAAGGGACATGAACGTGCTTTTTGTGTGCTTGGTTGTGTATGTACTTGTGTGTGGGTAAGTGGATGTATGTGTGGGCGGGTATGCATTGAACTTTCAGCTGACCTCAGTGGCCACGCCCTCTGTCACCCTCTGAAAACAATGGTGAGCACTCTAGAAACTCACATGGAATCTGCTCACTATCAACAGCCTCATGCAGTACGATGACATACAGAGTGAACATATGCTCCCTGACAGTCATGCACCACTGGGCTGTAAGTCTGAGGCAGATGTGGAAAAAGTCATTATGGTGCCTTTTTTTTTATTTTTTTTTTAATTTTATTCTCCAGGTAAATTCATTAAACTGTTACACAGAGATGCTTGGAAGGCTTTCCGTATATTTAGCTGCACATTCCTTACTCACTATAACCTCCCTCAATGCCATTTCTTCTCCAGAGAGTTGAACTCATCTTCATCTATTTGTGCTACTAACCAGTTTCTAATCATTGGAAGATACTTAAGAAATAATAATACTTCAGGGTTTTGTTTTGGGGTTTTTCAGATGTACATGTCCTTATGTTTTATGTAATTATTAAATCATTTATTACCATATTTAAATTCCCAATACTAACATTTAATAGTGTTTAGTGGTGAGGGTGCAGATTTTAACCAAATAAAAACCTCACTCTTCTTTAAGGTGGCACTAAAAATGGAAAACACCGAACCTTCATTATCATAGTTTATACAGTTACACAGTTTATAAAATAGACAGCAGAAAGGATACAGCAATGGCGCTCTAATTGACACTATAAATGTACTAAATATGCAGTTTTGTCTTTGCTTATCTAAATGAATTTTAAATGCATGCACATACATGCATGAAATCTGCAGCACCCTGGTTGCTATTAGCCCCCACGCTGACACAGAGCTCTGGGGAAAACAGGAAATGGAGCATGGTGTGAGGTCAGCACACCACTGACTGGCCAACCGTTGAACACATAAGCCCATGTGTAGATTGCACCAGTGTTTCCCCCTGAATGGTTCTATCCTGCAGCAGATGTAAAGACTTGGTGATGGTTGTCATGCTGCAGATTACCTGAAAACGTTCATTAAAAAGGTCCTGAATTCAATATATCTTATTTGTAGGTGCTACCATGAAAATGGGTAAAGCGGTAAAAATGGGTAAAGCGGTAAGGTAAACGAGCTCCAATGACTCCAGTTAGTGTTTGATTCTGTAAAGAACTGTTGTAATGCTGTGTTTTAACAGATACCTGAAGCAGTTTTTTCTAAATGCCCTTCCAGAGTTTCGCATCTTCATCTTTATGACCAATCCGTAACATTTATAAAATGATGATGTCATAGCCCCACCTCCCTAACCTTTCACCCCAGAAGTAAAACGCCACTTCACACCAACAACAACAGCAATGGTAGACTACAGAATATGTGCTCATGTTACTACACCTATTGAACTTATTGGTTCAAACTCTTCTGCAACTCTTTCATTACAATGAGCAATAAACAAACACAGCTAACAATATTCATTATATGTTCTTGGATCTACTGTGGAGAGAGGCAACCAGAAGGAAATACTGCATCAGACCTGGTAGAACCGAGGTTATGTGCCATGTCTTCTTCTCTGTTTTTTGCAAGAGCATTACAGATCCACATATAGGCCTGGCATTTGTACTACATCGTTTCCAGTGGTTTCATGTGGTTGCAGATATTTCTTGAAACAACAGTTTAAGGACTATTTTTTGGAAAATGACAAAGAAAAAGATGGGATAGGAAAAGATGCGGTTTCATGTGGATATGTCCTTAGACTGAAGTTGCACCAAAAAAGATCAGAACTGGATTAGATTCAGGATCACATTTGGAAGTGGCCCAGATCAGAATATAAAAGATTCATGTAATTTATGCTGTTCATATTGTCATGAAAAAAAGATTTGGGTCACATGCAGTATGAGTGAAAAGATCAGATTTGGGCCTCTTTTCTGCAGTGTGAACACAGCCTGAGGTGGATATTTAACACAGAGGTAATGAGCTTAGTAGTATTAGTGTTCATATAGGGTAGTCATGGAACCTCTCTATTTGGAAGCATATTTGGTCTGGTGTTCAGGAACATGAAAAGATTAATCAAAGAAAAATGCTTAATGCTTTATTAGAGTTGCAAATTTTTGCCTTAATAGTGCACTTTTACATAGTCAGTTTTTAGCTGTATTAGATTTAAAGAGCCTTGGGGAAGAGAACACATTTCTTTGTTCTTGCAGAGTATGTAATAACCTCATAAAAATAGTCACAATGCATTTTAGGTGTACTGGCTTGTACTTCAACTTGTTTTGTTTCTTTTTCATTTTTACAAAAAAGTAGCATTAGTGTAGATTTATACTGGAAGTGCCAATTTGTGCTCAATGTTGGAAGTCATGCCCATTTTAATACAAACTGTCATGTGGTATTGGAATACAGTGAGTATGTTTACAGGACCAGAACGTTCAGATAACCGGGAATAATCAAATAACTGTAATAATCATATCTCTTATCAGATCTGACATATTTACTTATACACCAGAAATGTGATCATTTAAAAAAAAAAACTTCTTTCATGTTCCAGCCCATTACCAGATTTATTTTTCGATGTACATAGAGTCAAACTCCCTGTTATTGTCTTCTGCTCATATTGCGATTACATTACTCCTGTTTTTCCTGAGGTTTTTCTTTCTTTCTTTTTTTTTTTTTTTTTTTAAACATGCACAGATGTAAAAGAATGAAATTAAATAAATCAGATTAATGTATAAACGTGCACAAAGACATACGAGTATTGGGGAGAAATCCTGTTATGTTAATCTGATTTCTTTATCTTTTTATTTCCATAACTGCTGTTATCTAATAAAGCTTTTCATATTATGGTGTTTACATGATGATTGGAATAATTAGATAATTTCAGAAATTGGATAATGATCATAATGTGCATGTAAACAGGCTTACTGATGTATGACTTTACTTTTAAAACAACTGGTTATAAAGTTTGTCCATTGAATGAAATGATCAACTTAGTCGACTGATTTCTGGCCCAGATTGATGATTGACTTGCAATTTTTTTTTTTCTTATTTTAGGAAATTCACTGACTTTTAAATTTAGATTACATTACTTTACATTAGATTTGACTAGGTAGAACTTAAATGATCCTTTGGGCAGAGTGATCAGGAAATTGAGGTTCCAAAAGCTACACACTAAAAATATACATGAGAAACCCCATAAGAAAAAAAGTAATACAATAAAATAACTATTAAAAAATAAAAAAAAAACAATAGTGGAAAATATGTCATAGCACATTGGAAAGTACTAGCAGAAGTAATAAATAAATAAATAATAATAATGATATAATAAAATAGTAATAGTAGTCATAACAATGACATAAAGGCAATATATGAAAGTAATAATAGTTTGAAGTTGTTTTAAACGTGGGACACACTGACAAGCCTGGTCTTAATGAAGAGGGATGGTTTGTGTCAAACAGCAGTCAGACAAAATGTTGTGTTTCTTACATAAAAATCTTCATTGTCTATTCAAAGCTCTCACTGCTAATTAAGTGCTATGAGTCAGTGATGCTCTGTAGAAAGGGCATCAAACAAACACCAACTATAGCACTCTGTGAATGAATCATTCTGAACATTGACTGAGTGCTGAGTCATGCTAAGAGACAGATGGGTTTTTATGTGTTAGTCATTTTTTATTCACTCTATGCAAACACAGCAACAGCCCTTTGGCAAAGCATAATTTTAGTATTGATGTAGTCAAATGACCTGTTAGTTCACTGTGGCACAATACAAGTAGTACAAGTAGTTACTTAGAAGTGGTTTCTGTATTAATAGCAGTAGGATTGGTTATTTTTTTACAGTTTGGCAGTCGATATGTGGAATCAGCACGCTTGTAAAAAAAAAAAAAACTACAAAATTTATCAATCCGGTCTCTGAGCACAGTATGATGTGATGTTATTGTCCAAAACGTCTCAATCCAGAATAAATGATGATCAATAGTAGAGTGTATTGAACCCCAGACGAGACCAAGAGTTTGCGGGAATGAAACAAAACTTTGGTAAGACTAAGACCAGACACGTTGTCCTCTTTTCATAGTCATCAGATATGACCCAGCAGGATGTTCAGACGCTCTGTAGTCACCATGGGAACACTGTCATCTTCTACAACATTGATTAACCAGTAAAACCCATGGAGTTGGATCAATGACAGTAGATGAACACACTGGGTTTATGTTCAGTTAATATATTTGCTGAAAGAGTCAGTTTTGCTTCCGTTTTCTCTGTTTCTGATATATTAACTCTCAAATTAATCTGAGCTTTTATGAAAATCTACATGGTCAATAAATTAAATATAAGAAAATGCTTGATTTTTTTTTTTTTTTTTTTTTTTTAATTTGTGAAAATTGTGAGAAAAAAAATCATTTGGGAACTGCCATAAAAGTCACTCTTGGTCTTTCTGGGTTAAAATATTAAGATTGGTTCCATTTTCCAGCTATATTGATGTTGACAGCTGACTCAGAATGTAGTGCTATCTCTTCAGCTGTGGTCCTACAATCATCCATTCATTCATTATTTGAACCAGCTTTATCCTCACTAGGGTCATGGGGTTCGCTGGGGCCTATCCCAGCTATCTATGGACAAGGGTGGGGTACACCCTGGACATGTGACCAGTTCATCACAGGGCTGAACATAGAGACAAACAAGCACTCTCACATTCGCACCTGTGGGCAATTTATATTAACTAATTAACCTATCAGTGCATGGTTTTAGATGATGGGAGGCAGTTGGAGTACCTGAACAGAACCCACACAGACACAGGTAGAACATGCAAACTCCACATAGAAAGGTTCCACCCACAGTCCTAGAATTATATTTATCTGAAACAGTGATAAACCCCAGTAAAAGTGGACACAAGACTGAACTGAGACCCAGATCTTTGAAAAGACTCAAGTACAACAACAGTATGTAGCGTCAAGGGGACCGTGCCTTTTCTGTCGCTGCCCCAAAGCTGTGGAACCAGTTGCCTTTAGACGTTAGACAGGCTCAGCTTCTACTTGTATTTACATCTAAAAATGTACTTTTTCTTGTTGGCTTTTAATGAGTGAGCTGGTTTTTTTTAGATTTAGATTTAAATTTGTCATTGTTTCTGTGATGGGTGTATTTTGTTGTACTTTGTATCATTGTATTATCATTTTTTCCCTTTGTTTTATGATTTGTGTACTAAACTATAAAGTTTTTATAGTATAGGTTATAGTATGATGGTGGAATTGCATGTGAAGAAGAGAAGATCTGGTGAAAAAAACAAAACACTGCAGAGTATATAGATTGAAAGATTACTGTTCATTTCCTGTTTCAGACTATAAGTCAACATGAGTCCTGACTTTTGACCATAAGTGTGTTTTAATGACAAACCCTAACCCAGAAACCCAAGTTCTCCAAGATGTGGGCTGATTCCTCCACATGTACAGACTTACCTTCTATCTTCACTTTCAGCCATTCGCTTCATCCTTCTGTCGTCTTGAGACCTGCTGTTTAATGAAATACTTCAGATTTATTTTGATGTGGTCTTTTGTTTCTGAAAATGGTAACTCCGTGGCTTTTTTGCTTCAAGTCTAGTGTTGTTAATATGATTCATTCAGGAGGCCTGTCTTTTGGGTTGTATCAAACATTGACTTTGTCTAAGTAAAGTTATCAGTTGAGCCAAACATTTACAGATATACAGTGACTTCTTGCTGCTGTTTCCGTACAATGGCAGATGGAATAGGTAACCCCATGTACATTTCAAAGCTTTCTGTTAACTGTCGTTGTGTAACTTTTTATAAGAATACGAATAGAAGGAAACACAATTATGGAACATGAGTTGTTGACACTTGTGTGTGTTTATACTGAGACCCATGCAGACCTTGTCCCAAATATGGACTTGTTTATATTATTTTGAACGGTGGAATTTTCTTCAGAATTTCCCCATCCTCTACACAAACACATACTCAGCGAGGCTCCCCCTTCCTGTACAGTAAAAGATCCATGACCAAAATAAACTCTGGTGAGAAAACAGGATGGCAGGAAGACACTTGGGCTTGTTACTATGTGTGTGTGTGTGTGTGTGTGTGTGTGTTAAGTCAGTGAGAGTGATGGAGAAAGTTGTAATGTTATGGGGGCCTACCCCACTACAGAGGAAGCCAGCAGGAAGTCTGAGCCATTTGTTTTTCTGGTTCAATGAGTTCACCACAGCCTGTGTATTCATAACAATGACCAGTGAGTGCTCTGGACCTGTGTGTTGTTGGAGAGCTGTTGTGCACATGCGTGTATGTTACTCAAGCATAGTCATGTAACAATATACATAATAGGATTATATAAACATGTTTACACAGAGCAGATGTTGTGAAAACCCTGCCATTTTGAATAGTGAACTAGGTGATTGTTGTCAGAGTAATTACTATAAGAGGAGTGCTGTTGATGATAAGTGTGCAGGCCTGATGAGGTCAGTACATCAGAGCTCAACAAGGCCTGAACAAACATTTACCGTCAAAAATATTTGTGCCTGACTGTGGGTTTGATCTGACCGCTGTCAATCCTGTTTTGTTTGTCTTTAGTTCATTTGTGTTTGATACTGAAAAGAGATGAAAGAGAGGGAGGTTAAAGTTTATCTGCAAAATGTTCAGAGTGATTTAACAAAGGACGAAAGAGAGGAACAAAGAGGTAAAACACAGGCAAAGAACAAAATGTAGGTGGATTTGAGGTGAAGGTCACCTTAATATCAGCAGTGGGTGACACAGGAGCAGAGCCACCGTAATCTGGTTTCAACTACTAGGTCACTAACACACACTTGCAAACACAAACACAGGTACATGGACAGATTTGATCAAATCCAGGGCCTCAGCTCCAGGAGACAGTGAGGGGCCATGCAGATGCACTACTGTTGGACAGACTACGCTTTCAGTCACTGGAGCTAAATATAGGAAAAGTTTAACACACAATATAAGAGGCTCACAATCTTATGCTCCTTGAAATCACAACTTAAACATTGGATGAGGGAAAACCAAGCCATGTGACCTTCCATAGAATGTCTTCACTGTGGTGTTTTGTATGTTTTCATGATGTTTAACCTTTCGTCATTTGTCTTTGTTGTCACCTGCCTAGGGACTACAGATGGAAATTAGCATTGTTGCAACAATCTGGCATATTTACAGCTGCACATGCAGTGGTCATTAATATGCACTGTACCTGATAGATGAATAATAAAACAATAATGAGATAGGCCGTGCACTTGCTAGGGGCCTTTTTTAGACTTTAAAACCTGATACTAGTTGATTTTTTTTGAAAAATTGAGTAATTTCAAAATCATGACCATGAGTTTGATCTTTCAAAATCATCAAAGGTCAACAAAATTGGTACCAATGAAAGGCCATGTGTGACTTCTAATTGGTCAGTAATACTATGTTAGTTGCTAACTGCCATCATTTCAAAAGTCACTTTTATATTCACTCTCAAATTGCACGAATCGAACTTGTGCATAAAAATGTATCTAATGACGTTACATTACATTATGTTTTCTTGACATTTAGTGACTATCAGTAAAGTTTTGTGCAGATGTCCAGTGGAAAAGCCTGTACAGATAGAAACCATTTTGTAAATTTACAAACAAGTGACATGTAAAATTTAAACCATTATAACTCAGAAACTGGAAGAGATTGAGGAAAACTAAAAGAACACTATCTCCTACTTTTCTAAGCTGAACATTGTGGTAGAAGTCATGTATTTCTATCTCAAACAGTTCTGAAGTTATAAGTGAATGGAGATTACAAAAAAGTGCTAGAAATAGTTATATTTTGTGCCTTAACTGGGAAATTACACAGAAAACCAAAAAAGTACATCATCTCCTACTTTTTCACTCTCTGTAATGTACTAGTCATATTTATTTATCTATAAAACTGAGAGATATATGGGTGAACATTGAATAACTTGAAAATCCTGACCTTGCGTTTGACCTTTCTAGGTCATCCAAGGTCAACAAAATCAGAACCAAATGAAAAGTCTTGTCTGACTTCCTATAAGTCGATAATGCAATGTTATACAATATCCACCTTAGTTTTCAAGATAGAAGCTGTTTTCTGAATATGCAAATTACATGCTTCATCACAATTTTGGCCTCTATTTCAGCTGTACTTTGGCCTATTACCAAAAACTAATCAGGTCTACTAGAGAATATGGCAGATCATTTGATCATGGTTTGATATCAATAATGCTTGAAACCGTGATGGCTAGAGCGCAGACAAACAGACAAATCAATATGCTTGCCCTCCGGCAAGCAATCAACATGTACAGTCAGCTCAGCCCACCTAAGCTTTCAGATGTACATTTTACATCTCAGTGCAGGCAGATGCATACACATGGTCTCATACAGCACGTAAACAGATGCATACAGTCGTGTCAGAAAACCCAAATATTTTAATGCATGCCAACAAATAACAGTCAGCACAAAAACTAGGATCTGATACACACACACACACACACACACACACACACATCCGTGTATACATTCAGAAATGTTACCAAGACATACTTCTTTTGTTTGTGTCAGTGTAATTCTTTTAGTGACACATCCATTTGACTCATGTGCTTGAATGTGAATATATTGTATGTAAAGGCAAACAGGCCATTCCTTACAGCATCTGAACCGGATCCCCTCTGCAAACCAGCCACATGCAGCTGGAACCTGAACAGCAATGCGCAAAGTACATGTGTGTGTTCATGTCGAAGCATTCAGGTCCACCTCTGTTTGTTCGTTTTATAGAAGGCAGGTAGTAAACCTAGAAAGACGGTAAACACACACTGCTCATGCTTAGGATCCATTTCCACAAGTCTCTGGAAGTCTGTAAGCAATGAAGAGAAAATTGAAAAGTACAAACACATGGAAAGTAAAAACATAAACAAACTTGCACCTCCAGGTATAAGGTATATCCTCTTTGAAAACATCGAAGGAGAAACATGAGCAAAGAGCTTCCCTTTTAGTAATGCACATTTATATAAGAATAATATAATACTGTAACTGCGTCTAAAGAACATGGGCCTGCAGCATGCATGGCTTTAGTAAATAAGTGAGTGTGTGGTCAATGTAACAAGTCCTCTACAGAAAAAAAAAAAAATCCAAAATCTTTTCTGCGGATCCAGACCAAGCATCTTCACTGAAGTTCATTAATGAGCAACACAAAGTGTAATGCCTTCTCACATGTTTTTCTTCCTCCATCAATCATTGTAACCAAACTGTGTCTGTTGCTGCAAAGATTTTCCACTTAGCACTTTCTGTTTACTAATTAATCCTGCATTCTGCCACAGCAGCACTTTGCATAGACAGTATAGTAGGAAAGAAGGTAGAAAAACACAAAGGTAATGATTTGCTGTCTCTGCTGAGAAGACGCTGACGATGGTAAGTGGGCATTAGGAAAAGTCAAGGCTTTTGATTTGTCTGTGTCAACAGAGTCTGGACCTAAAATAAATACCAAAACACAGGTATTCACTTAAGGACATATATTAATACTGATATCTGAGCACATACACAGTAGAAATACACAAATCCATCAGCATGTGTTGTATGTAAACACAGACGGCCCCACAAAGATTCCAATGTAGTCACACACTTTCAAGCACAAACAAAGTGGGAGTGTTTCTCAGAATCTTCTGGTCTGATATATTGATCCCAAGGCTCTGTTGCTGCACTCCGAGCTGCCATTAATTTACTGAAACTGATGGATGCGTACAGATCATGTAAACTGAGACAAATTATAGTGTGTATTGAGTTCATATGCAGAATTTAGATCACACATTTTCCAATTTCTTTCTACTGTCATTAATGTAAAATAATCTTTGTGCGACTGAATTAACAATTTATGAGATTTTTGAACATTTAGTGGTTATACTTTTTTGTCACATGCAGCTATTTAATAACAACTAGTAGGAAGACTTTGGCAATATTTTATTAAATGATTTCAAGGCAAAGTCCTGCGATGAACTGGCGACATGTCCAGGGTGTACCCCACCTTCGCCCTTACATAGCTGGGATAGGCTCCAGGTGACCCCAATGACCCTAGTGAGGACAAAATGGGTTCATAAGATGAATGGATGAATGATGTCAAGGCAATTTCACAGTTTTATTTGATTATACAAAGCTCTACATCACAGGGAAATGTATATACTCTTGTTAAAGTGGTCAAATTGTATAGGGTATGTATTTTTTTCCCCCTTTCTTCAGATTCAACCTCCATGTCTCTTAAGACCTGAGGCATTCCTTTACTGTTATCCATCGTGGTTTCATGTCCATAAATGAAAATACTACCTATTCCCCATCCAATGGCGCTACATAGTCATCCTCTGTCAGAGTCCCTCCATATGCTACAGACAATAGAAAGACAATGGATTATTCCTCCCACATTTCTTTTCGATGGGAGTAAATGTAGTAAATCTCACAAATCCCATTCACATTCGCATCATATTTTATTAGATTCCCTATATTCTAGAAGCTATATATCTTTATAGGATGTACCATGTGAGGCAGCTGGATTACAGTAACATACTCTATGGGATAAATGGGTCTTTTCATTGTAATGGTGTTCTCAAGTGGTGTTAGAGAAATTATTTTTTTTCTAGCCTGAGATGTCTTGAAGAGAAAAAAAAGCATTAATCCAAATTGACTACACACACACACACACACACACACACATATATATATATATGCATAAAATCTTACATACATGTTGAATACCATGTTATATTGAAGGATTATACAATGTATTTAAAGTATATTATGTTATTTTTCCACTGAATTGTGTTTAGTATTTGTTTTAATGTAAAAACAAAAAAAAAAAAGCTGATTGACTGTTTGTGTTACACAAGCCGATCGAACTAACCGAGGGAAAAACAGTATCCATAAATTTAGAAAATCAATGTACCTCTTTGAGACATTTAAGTCTTTAAGAGAATTAATTCAGTGCAATTGAATTAATACACCACCAATTACAACAGATTCATGTATGATTAGTGGGACAAAGACTTGCTAGATTATCATCATTAGCAAACAATGAAACCTGGATATAATGTGGACAGAGAAAAGGAAATGTCATAGTTCTGGGCACCCCATTTTACTGAATTCAAGTGACCAGTTTACCTTAAAGACAAAAACAGTCACCAGCAACAAAAAACATCTAAAACTTGTTGATCCACTAATCTTATCAATGCATGTAAATGATTGGTGTAGAAGTGCATTTTTATGGTCATCAGATATGACCCATCTGGATGTTCAGAGACTCTGTAGTTACCATGGAAACACTGTCATCTTCTACAACATGAATTCACCAGTAAAACCCATGGAGTTGGATCAGTGACGGACGTTGTAGATGCTTGTTTTTATGAACTGTCAATGATATCCTTGCTGAAAAAGTCACATTTTCTTCAGTTTTTTCTTTTGTAAAATAATAACGTCGGAATTTACTCTGGATTTTCATGAGCATATACGTGATCAGTAAATTAAGTATAAGGGAAAATACCTGATTTACACTGAAAAATGCAAAATACAGAGGGTAATACCGTAATAAATGATGATAAATCATGTAAGAAAGGTTAAATAGAGTGAAAAACTCATTTAGGAACAGACACAAAATTAGACCATGGGTTAATTAAAATAAATGTCAAAAACACTAACCACTGTATGAGATCCAAATGTTGCAGCTGGTTGTGTTCTAGTGTATTTCTATAAGGCACCACTGGAGCGTCTGTGACAACTGTACCTGAAAATAAAGACTGAAGGTCAAACTACGTACACTGTAAAATACAATACATGTGTTGTGACTATGATCTTCGTTTGACACGTCAACGCAATACTATAAAGACCATTTATTGTATGTGTTAATTTATATTCGTGCATTCATCATTGAATTTGCACGCACACAACTACAGTATGTTTATGTGGATTCTGTAGGGTGTGTGCGCACGTGAGAGTGGCCATGTGTGCAACAGCAGGTATATTCTGAAGGGGTGACAGGGATCAATAGTGCATTAGGCCCCATCACAGCTGCTTGCCCTGGAGACAGACAGGCAGAGAGAGACAGGAGGGCTGATAATGCCCTCCTATGGCTCATCTCCCACACAGGCAGGCGATATGGGGAGAAGAAAGAAAAGAAAAGAAAAAAGCTGTCACAGTAAGACAGGCAGGAAAAGAGAGAGTGAGAGATGTATTGATCAAGAAAGACCAGAGGAAAGACAGATAACAGCAGCAAAGGGAAAGGGAAATCAAGCAAATCCAATATTGAAAGGGGGTAGAGGAAGAGAAAGAAATAAGGCAATCACTGAAAAGAGAAAAGTGAGCAGAGGAGACAGGTTGTAGGAGGAAGGGATTTAAAGGGAGATATGGAGGAATGAAACCAAGAAGAAAAAAAAAAGTGGTGGTCTCTCAAGCAGAGACTGGAGCAGATGAGGAATTTCATTTGTGATAGAGTGGGCCTTCATTGTCTCATTTCAGTGTTTAATAGAGATGTTTCATTTATGGAAGACAGGTCGGTAAAAAGATAGATCTATAATGCAGGCCTGAAACATCTGTCACCCCCTACATAGAAGAAAAAAAAGATAACTAGGTAGTACGGTGTTACAACCTCCAGAGTGAAAGTGCAATCAAAATGCACACAATTTCACACGTACATGCTCAGAGACAGGTCCACAGTGAAGCAGCGCACTCCCTCAGATGATACATCAACTTTACGGAGCGGATAGTTGACACAAATGGGAGCATATGTCCAATCTAGAGGAGTCTGCCAGTGGTGCGGGGGCCAGCTGTTTGGCTGGGGAATTATCTAGGTTAAGATGTTTAGCCCCATTTTCCCCTCTGAGCCCAGCTCTGAAGAGGCCCACGATGGCTCTTTTCCTTTTTCCCTTCTGCCACACATACTGTAGCATCACATTTCCACCCTGAGGCTTCAGCTACCAAATAAGGAGATGTCTTCTGATTGTGACAAAGCAAGAAAGATTTGGACAACGGTAACCAGAAATGATGTGCCATGTTAGTGGTTCGGGAATTTCCCGTACTGTGAAAAATAAACCAACTTTAATGGATGTTTTATTACTCCATGTTACAAACTTTCAAAGAGGTTTACACAAGGACATAAGTACAACACTCCAATAAAATAACATAAATAAATGAAACCAGAAAAAGCTGTTTAATTTGTAAGGGGTCTGCTAAAATAAACCAAATAAATGAAAAGCGAACAGCCACCGGGAAAAAAAAATATGTCCCATTATTAGTTGTTAGATTATGATCAAGTTAAAATGCAGGGTGAGGTTTAACCCTTTATCGGACAAGTAACTATTTTTGGTCATTTCCCCACACATTACAAGACAGTGACAGCAACAGTTACAGTGAGTCAACAAATTCAGGTCCAATGTGGTCTGTAAGGTCCACCTGTGTATGAACAGGGACTGGACCTGCGTTGTTAGGTACCATGAAGTAATGGTACTAATGTAATAATGAAGTAATGGTACAAATATAATAAATGATGAAGTAATGGTACTAATATAAGGAATGATAAAGTAATGGTACTAATATAAGGAATGATAAAGTAATGGTACTAATGTAATAACGAAGTAATGGTACTAATATAATAAATGATGAAGTAATGGTACTTATATAAGGAATGATAAAGTAATGGTACTAATATAAGGAATGATAAAGTAATGGTACTAATGTAATAAATGATGAAGTAATGGTACTAATGTAAGGAATAATAAAGTAATAGTACTAATGTAATGATGAAGTAATGGTACTAATATAAGGAATGATGACATAATGGTACTAATGTAATGATGAAATAATGGTACTAATATATTGATGAAGTAATGGTACTAATGTAAAGAATGATGAAGTAATGGTACTAATGTAAGGAATGATGACACAATGGTACTAATATAATGATAAAGTAATGGTACTAATGTAAAGAATGATGTTCAAAAGGTTCATGTGGATGTGGACAGGAATCTGGATCAGCACTAATGTTGGTGTAATGTTAGAAAAGTCATGTTGTAATGTTTTAAAATTCATGTTACTTTTGCATTACACATGTTTAAATTTACTTCTTGCATTTTTTAAATTCATTTTATTTTATTTTTTGCCGGGTAAGGAACCATATGTGGATACCATATATGGAAAATTCATTAACCTAGATTTTATGCATCAGATAAAAAATTTTGAATTTTTTTTCACAAAAGTAATAAAGTCTTGTTATGTCCCTAAATAACACACCAGGGTAGACATTTTGAGAGTATATGCATGAATGAACTATAAAGGGATAAGTTGCATCTCTTGAATTAAACACACTGTATGCAATAATTACCATTAAATCAAAACAACACTGGACTGCAGAAGTCATTGATTCAGGCCAATGCATTTGGAGGAAACAAAACAGTTTTATTCACATCTATATTTAACTGATGTCATTTCATCCCACAGGTAATGTGTAAGCTGCTGTCATTGTTTTTAACATTTCAACAATTACCTTTCAGCATCTTATAAACCAAATGGTCTGATATGACTCTTGTGCATTTACTCCCTCTCTGTGTTTTCAGGCTGTAGAAAATTTAGCCCTTGATGCCACAATTTTGTCTAATCCCAGGTTTTCAGACAGGTAAGTGGGTTAAATACATGATTTACGGCTGTAATTATCAGTCACTGAGCAGTTTCTGTCTGATACAACCAGGACATTGTACTGTTTAACTTGCTTGTAAAATTGGTACTTTTACAAATGTAGGGATAGATATCAAGTCTTCTAAATTTCTGAATGTTTTTTTGGGGGGGGTTGGACCAAGAGGAGAGAGCTGCAGATACTGTATCTCTGTATCTCAAATATTACGTTAATATAAAGAATATGGACATTGACCAAATGAAACAGACAATAACAGTGAATACATTTTCTAAATTTGAGCATTTACAGGAAACATTTTAATGCAGAGATCCTGTGTATCATGTGTTTTAAATTTCCAGGCTTAATGACAGTTATGCAGCAGAATCAAAAATGGAGTAACTGTCAGGTTCCTGCTGCAGGTATAGCAGGTAGTGTAGTAGACATTAAATTATAAAAGGTATCAAATAATCAAGATGTCAAATAACATTAGTCTATGGTATCCATATTTAAAAATTACCTGCCTTAAATGTGTTAAATGTTACATGTTTTGATAACATGAATTGTTAAACAAATGACCAAAGTGCAGCTTTACTGATGTTTTCAAGTTATATGATGACGTTATTACACATATATACTGGTTTATGTACATTTATACAGTCAATTTATAAATGTTCCACTTCATAGAACCTGTAAAGTGAATTTACTGTCATGTGCAGACATTATTTTAAGATAGATCTGTTGCTCTGAGACAAATGTTCCTTTGAAGTCAAACCCAATCTCTCTCATTAATTCTTGAATTTCACATTTTGACCCCAGACTGTATCTTGGAAACTTCAACCAACCAGCATTTAGGACTGTATTTTTCTTTATCAGTGACTCACACTTGGCAAAATATCACTACTTTTATTCTGAAAGCATTTTCCTTGTAGACTAGTGTTATTGTGAAGTCATTTTTTATACTACAAACCTTACATTTCTGCTGGGCACCATGTCACCGGTGTTATTAAATAATGTTAGAGCAGCAACATAGGCATGTACATTCCACTACATACCAAAGTGTGTATATGACAATGGGCCTCAGGAGTGTGTGTGGGAGGTAGGACAGGGACAGTATAGCTGTAGGGGACTATGGGAAATGTTCTAAGGCCATTTCCTGTGTGGTGTAAAGAGCAGCACCATCTGTGACTGGCTCTCTAATGAGCAGCTTAATGGGCTTGGAACCATGCGGCTTCTTCTATATGTCTCCACTTGTGTGTGCACATCTATCTGTCACACACTTACACAC
>JAPSES010001769.1:28290-38978 GCA_029822895.1 Maxillicosta whitleyi
ATGGGCTTGGAACCATGCGGCTTCTTCTATATGTCTCCACTTGTGTGTGCACATCTATCTGTCACACACTTACACACACACACACACACAGATGTTGTCACCCGTGCTGGCTCGGCCAACATCTGATTCATTGTGCATATAATGTCCATATTTCTGTCATTATCATACTATTTCTGTCATGTGCTTTCTATTTATCTATTCATCTCATCTTCTTTTATTTCCAAGAACACACACACACACATAAACACACAAGCAGATGTTGTCACCCCCCAGGGGTTCAAGCATCATCAGCATGATACCTTGCTAATAGTTTTATAGGACCTGGGGTGAGGCTTTCAGATCATAATGTTATGTGGATGCTAATATATTCTGATATGCTGCATCTTGAAACGGGCGACACTGTCCTATATGTTTGTGATTACTCTGATATATGGTTTAGTGTATGTTTATTGGTCTAATATTCAGTTATACTGTTTGCTCATATTGGCTGTATAACCTAAGCTTCATGTATCACTGCCTGCATGTGCAGTGTGGATTTTTATTGAAATGTAAATACTGCATCATAATGTTGCACTGGAATGGATATGACACACCGTAAACATGTTATGTGATGTGTGCTTCATATGAAAGTCCTATAGCCGGTACCCCCATTTTTCATGAATATTGCTCATTTAATAATTTCCAATAGACTAACAGAAGTAAACCTGCTTCTGAAGACTGAGACATTTGCATGTCAAAAGAGCAGCAACAGTCGGGTGTGGTCTAAATGACCCCCAGCTTTTATCACACATACATCGGTGAAATTCCTGTAGATACGGAGGTAATTTATGCATGAAAAGCAGCAGGACGGGAAAACAATGAAATATACAGATAAAATGCAGTGTGAAGAAAATGGCATGTGATATCAGTGGGTATGTGATGAAACAATTAAGGAAGAAAATGATTTTATTCAAAAAACACAGAACTTAAACAACACACACAACAGCAAAAGTATGAATATGGCCATAAAATCATGATAATAATAATAATAATGGTAAAACATAGGCTCTCATCAGGCATATTTGTATGACAGATTTCTTTCATTTAGATTGAATGTACAGTATTTAATGTAGTCATCAAAATTAGATTAAAAAAAAACAATTAACAAAATTAGAAAAATAAAAATCTTACATTTTCCTATTTCTTTTTCTCATTGTCTTATTCAAAGATCAATTAGTGAGCCTCCAGAAATACATGTAAGCATCTTGTCCACATTTTTGGCTCAGCCCCTCACTGTTTGTTATCAGCTCAATAAATTATCATCCTACAACACTCTGTTGGGGTAGTGGATCTGCTTAATTAATTCTTTTCTATTGTGTCTGTAATGAATTATGTTTATTAGCATCTCCAAAGAAGCTCTGTTCTGTCACATTGCACAGTGTAAAATCATTTAATGAACCACTCGTGACAATTAGCATAGGGTCGGTTATACTCCTTCTAGAGGCCCCCATTAGTAGCATCAAATTGGCTTAATTATCTGTATGATTTTTTTTTTTCTTTTTGTCTTTTTGCTTGTTTGGTGTTGTTTTCATTTCTCCTTTGCTGACTGTAGTAATAGACTAATTTTTTCCCTTAATATGATCACACAGGTTTACACTCCAACAGACTGGACACGCACAGTAATCTATATTTTTTCTCCATGCTGTCATCTCTAACCAACATTCCTCACTATATGATCTCTTTGTACTGTAGTTTTGTAATCTACGGCTATGTTTATACAGCAGGTCTTAATGCATAATTTGGATTTTTTTTGTTGAAATCAGATTTTTTTGTGTGCCCTTTCACATTCTATATTAAATGTGACTTGTATCACTTTTGAGTATCAACTGAACGCGACCCTGAAATTACCCACATGTGCAATAGAGGAAGTAAATGTGTTTTCCCTGACCTTCCTTCTCCTGGGATGCAGAATTATGTCATTTGTTGCCGTCCAATGATGTAAAGGTCAGATAAATGTCATTCAGACTGAAGTTACATTGGGACATATCAGATATGTGTCAGATTTAGGACCACATATGAACATAGCTTGGGTCGGATTTGTTTTGTTCAAACTGTCTAACAGATCGAATAGAAGACACATGACAAAAAAATCGGATTTGGGCCTCATTTGATTGCAGTCTGAACGTAGCCTATGTCTCCCATCTGAATCCCATTGTAGCTCAATAAAGCCAATTGTTTAATTTAATCCACCTCTTTTCAACCCTTACACACATTATTTCTGCTGCTACATTCAGCAACATTTGCTCCTATGTTAACTAACATGCTGGTGCCCCAGCTGAGACCTATCAGCTCATGTACAAAGCTTACACAGTGTAATGAGATTTTTATCAACAGGTTCTTGGTGCATGATCCCCTGATGTCCCTGGCTTATGAACAAGAAAAGAGACAAAAAGGTGCCATGCAGCCTAGCCTGAAAGTGGCAAAGGCAGCTCAAGGAAAAGGGGGAGAGGAAGCAACGGGAGGCAGCGAGGGGCTGCTCGGCCTGCTAATGGTGAAGGTCCAGAGGGAGACGGGGTTAATGTGATGTCTGGGATGAATGCATTGGCAGGATGGATGTGGGCTGGTGTGCATGGGACACAACAGTGGGGCCCCAATTCGTCTCTGGGGCCTTGTGTACATTATTTGGTCCCCCTTAGTGCTTCTGTAACTGCAATATTTTAAACACGTACACACACACACAGGGCGCTCCAGGGAAAAGGCATTATTGAGGCTGTCACGTCAGACAGATTAACAAGAGCGATAGGGACCATAACATTAAAGGGCCTCCGCTTGACTTGCTCTGTCAAGGATCTTTGGTATGAATGGATGAAGGGTGTGTAGTTGTGTGTGAGTGCAGTGCCTGTGTCATGAAAGCAGCGTCAACATGGGAGGTTGCATCAGTGTTGCTTGGTTCATCTGTGCCAAGGTTTTCCATATCCTGGGCTATAGGAGGATCTGTTTGCATCAGCAGTTGCCTGTCTTGCCTCAATGTGTTACGCAGACAAAGCGACGCAAGCGCAGCGCAATGCAAAGTGTAAACACATGCGCGTGTCTATGTGGAAAGAAGCACCATGTGTCAATACACTGCAATCAGATACAAAGCAAGAAGAAGGGAGTTTTCTCCTTATTTGAAGGTGATGAAATCTGCAGTGTGTTTTTAAGCTGTGTATGTCTCTTACAGTCGCTTCAAATAGTATTAGACCACCCCTAGTTTTCGTCAATTTCTTGTTCGTTTTATTGCCCGGTACAACTAAAGGTACATTTATTTGGACAAATATAATGATAACATCAAAAATATCTCATAATAATTTAATTTCTGAGTTCATATCTATCCATTCTCCATGTTTTCTTGGTAAAAAAAAACAAAAATGCTTCAGTTCTTACATCAGTATCTATGTCATTGTACTGACAAAACAGTGTATTTATTCATTCCATGTTTTCTTTGCTGTCTGTTTTAGTCACATGATGCACACAGGAGTTAGCACTTGATTGCATAACTATTGTTGT
This sequence comes from Maxillicosta whitleyi, assembly GCA_029822895.1. Classification (NCBI taxonomy): domain Eukaryota; kingdom Metazoa; phylum Chordata; class Actinopteri; order Perciformes; family Neosebastidae; genus Maxillicosta; species Maxillicosta whitleyi. The sequence goes on from JAPSES010001769.1 coordinate 31,816, forward strand.
TGATGACTTTTGATGGTCTAATAATTTTTTCTGTGACTGTATTTAATGCTAATATAATGTCATAGGTTTGAAGGGCACACATTTCCTGTCACCTCCTGCTCAAGAAAGGCTTTTTCATTCTAAATATGTTTTGAAGGTGTGTTCATTTACACTCCTACCACTGCAATAACAATAAAACAATAAGAGGTCTGTGTGGAAAAAAAGAGTCAGGTTACCTTAAGTGCTTTTCAACATATGAAACTAAATACAACAACTTATTATTAAACCATCAAGGAACACTAGGCTCAAATACATGCAGATATACAGTACTGTTACACCTTCAGGCTGGTGGAAACTAGAGAAGATGACTTTACAAAAACAGGCATAGAAAAGCAGTAAAATCTGATCATCTACAATGTGTAGCCGTCAACATATTTTGATTTTAATCATAAAAAGAGGAGTCGAACAATTCATCGAATCTATTAACCAAAGAAAAAAAACACAAACAAAAAAAAATCAACTTGATCTCAGATTAAAGTTTCCTCTGGTGGTGCTTTCTTTAGTCATATGGTTTTAATTTACAATTCATTGGTGATTTTTTTTCCCCCACACACCAAATAATTGAATAGCTCATTAAATATATGTCCCCAACAAAAACAGCAAAGTTCAGATACACACACGTTAATGAATAATTATAAAATAAGGAACATTATTTGAATAAGTGAATATGTAGTTATAATATAGAAGAATGCATAAAAATATGATATTATTTTTTGCTGCCTATTTGTAATTAATTAATTAATACAGACTATCGTGATATTTATTAATGATTGTACTGGTAGTAAATACTTAAAGTGTTTATAAATATCATAGTTTATATTTAAAAAAAAGTTGATTATGCAAATCTGATTATGTGTGAGGTGACTAAAAAAGTGTATGTGAATGGTTTGTATGGATGCTTTGTGTTATTGTAAAAAAAAAATATATAGAGAGAGAAAAAGTGTGCTAACAAAGCAAAGGAAGTGGAGTTACTCAAATTATTAGTTTGTAAAAAGGGGGTGGGAGTCTATAAGTTATTATAGACTTATTATTTAGTTGCATGGTTCTTTGTTATGTGATGATACTATGTGCTTGAAATAAAACTAAACTAACTAAAAATTAATTTAGTTTAATTTTAAATGATTTAAAAGATTTTAAAAACAGTAGAGTTCACATGCACTTTAATGAAGTAATATAAAAAGGATAATATCTTAACAGTGAATTCAAATACAGGATTTAAAAAAGAAATTAGCTATTAAAACATTTCAGATAATTTAGTATGATTTAATGACCACTTTATTTAATTTTCAATCATATTCAGGTAGGTTTTTGACATTTGCATAAGACTGTGGTTTAAAGTACTAACTGTGTTGTGATATTTAGTTGTTCACTTTATATAAATGCAAACATTATTTCATCATGTAGCACTTCTTTGTGACCTTTATGATCCTTCTCACTGTGATCTGGTTCCTCTGTTATTAATTCTCAAGTTTGCACATAAATTTTTAATACAAAGAAAGACTACAAGTTTTCAGTACATCTCCAGTAATCATTACAGGTAAAACAAAAGGCAGAGACAATGAGAAAGCTTCTGTAACACACACTGTAAGTTATATCATGAGTGAGTCCCTTTGTGTGTTCTCAGCTCCCCTGGGACTGACTTTAATCAATGCCAATCACAAACAAATTAGCCTCGCCTTAATGCACCACCTCTCTCATTCCTTGCTGGCTACACAAGTTTCTTCCCCCAGCCGTGCACATCAGAGACAGGCAAGCGTCTTTGCAGATAAAAATGCGTGTAAATGGTGAAGCCACATGTGTTATTTCCCATAAGAAATGGGAAAAGTTTCATGTCTATTAAATGGAAAACACTCAAGAGACATCAAAGGCGTAGAAAATATGTATAATGTATATGTGTCCTGAAAGAAATAATGAATTATATACATACTGGAATCTATAAGAGTGACAGGAATAATTTTTCCATCACTTAAAATAATCAGGCAAGGACTTTTTTTTTTTCCTGGAAAGCCTTTTTCTGGATGAGTCAGCTACCATCTCACCCATGGAAAAGTGTTTTCCCCCAGTTGCAGTGAAAGGAATGGGATTACATTTCCAGTCTCCCATAACAATTTGCGTTGTGCATGATACTATATTATGTGTCAAATATAATAAGGTGAAGCACAGCTTATTTCCCTGGCAAAACACATCTATGCAACCTGCACACCATCCCTCTGTGGCAGATTACACATATAAAAGCTGAGTGGTCTGTGCAGGATGACCGTTTAAGAGCAGGGATCGTTGTAGTTTGCAGCAGCTTATGCTAACACCACAGAGCGAACTAATTGCAGGGAGGTGTCAGTGTGCTGCATGTTTGTGTTCATTTTTTTGTGTGTCGCACAATGAAAGGGTGGAGCTGCAAATGTGTTGTTGTGTGCAAGTCTTTGTATATTTAAATTAGCTTTGATATTTTTCATCGAAGATATATTGGTGTTGTGAGGACAGTTCTCATAACGTTTAATGTCTTTTTGAGGATGTTTTTAGGGTTAGGCATTCAGTTGTGGCAGTTCCGGTTATGGTGAAGGGCTATTGAATGCATCATTACTGTCCTCACTTGGCTAATTGACATAAACTATGCCCGCAATGATTGTAAGTTAATTTTGTGGTAATTCATATTTGTTTGTGGTCTTTTTTGGTTCAAACCAGGTGAAACAGAACCCAAACTGTACTGATGTGTGATGGCTGACAGGGGTTAACTTCATGGAGTAAGTTTGGAAGGTATTGCCTGTAGGGAAAAAAAACAATATTTTGAGGCAGTGTAGATACAATACCTTTTCAGCCAGATGATGAGATTGGCTCATGGACTTAAAATTCTTCAGTGCCTCCAAGACAAAAACAAAAATATAAACTACCATATAAGCTTTGTGGATCCCTTAAGTGCAAATTACAGCTGCTCCTAACCAAAAAAATGCAATCCCAGGACCTGAGCTGCTTTCAAAGCAACTTTCAGAGCTTGAACATGAGGAGCAAAATGCAGTTCAACTCAAGTTCAAGTTCTGATCATAACATCAGAGCTTCGACACTTTACTGACTTCACATTAAGTGAATCTATCACCACATCCATGCATTTGACACGGATGAGCTTGCATCTAAAGTTGGATCAATTTTTCATGTGGACACAGATGCTGTGGAGGAGGAAAATCTTGTCACTTGATATTCAGGCCGTTCATCGACATGAAGGATGAATTTTGGGTTCTGTTGTCAGAGGAGAAGTACTTCAACACGAGACGATGTGTCTGCCTGTCTGCCCTATTTCGATCAACCTACTTTAGTGAATCTGTCTTTTCCTACTTGAACAGTGAACACAGACCTACCATGACAGAAAAGCACCTTCTATCTGCCTCAGACTCACAACCAGTTGTTTCACAAGGATGTTGTTATCCCTTACACACTGTTTTGGGTCAAATTTCACTCAATTTTTCATTTGATATTCAATGGCAGCAATAAAAAAATAAAATGATGTAAAATGAAGAATGAATACATAAATACAAATGTTTGTTCAGTAAGGCTGGTCCAAATAAAATTCAACACATACTCAATTATCAAAAGTTGAAATTAAGAACAATGGTCTTAAGGAATGTTGAATCAGTCATTTATTAAAGGGCTCTTAATTTGTTAAATCCACTTTTATTAGTCTTTGGCTCATTTATTTGTGTATTTGGACCCTAATAGTTCAGAAAGTTTTAATTTGAACCCCCCAGCTACTGTAAAAATCAAGTGGATTTCTACAACCCCTTTTAATTTCTTCCTAATTTGTTCCGTCTATAATTAATGAAGTCATGACATTTGCACATATAAGGTCAAGACTTCTGACGAACATTTCTCAGAGTACGATATAATTGTTTATCAGCAACGGTGGTTGTAGTAAAAACTCCAAACTTCAAGCTGATTACCTAAAATGTTCAGTTGAACATGACAGAGCAGGGCAGCCAACAACCTGGAGGGGGCGGGGCATGAAGTGGCTCATGTGCATTTAAAGGGCCAGTGCTCAAAATGACCTAACTGTTGTCAATAGGGTTGAAGATGGACCTAGAATTTACAGTTTATGTAGACCACAGGGAAATGATTTAGAATGCATAATTGCTTCTTTTTTTTTCTTTTTTCTTTTTTTTTTTTAAATCACTGCTTTAAGGGATATTAAACAGTGAATAAAATGATAGGGTCAGTTAAACAAAACTACAGACAATGAACAATGTGCAGGGAATGGTCTAGTCTAGCTATTTTGGAATGATAGGTGTGTCCACTTTATAACACTGCCTTTTTTGATGGGAACATGGTACCATGGGTTGGTGTTTTGTAATGTTGAAAAATATAAAATCAAGAGCCAAGGTAGTAAATGGGCATTCAAGCAATAAAACAACAGCACTAACAGGTGGGACTGTATCATCACAATCACCCTCTGCACATCCTGTACACACGCTCCTATTAACTCTAGCACACGTGTCCCACATGTTGGACAAGGTGTAACAGTCACAAATGTGTCCCAGTATAACAAATGTATGCTTACAGACACACGAATAAACAGATCGAACCACACAAAGTATAGATCAGTGGCATCAAACTCATTTCCCTTCAAGGGCCATATTCAGCCCAATTATTCTCTTTGTTTAATTTTTGCATTTTGCAAACCTGTGGCCACATGTTTGACACTCCTGGTGTAGATACTGTACAAATAATCACACAACATAAGCCTCTATGCAATACACAAGCTATGACAACACACACGTTGTTTTGATTATACTGACACTCAGAGACACTATTTTTCATCCTTTCAACTCCAGCTATGAAAACCATGCAACAGTTTGTTGACTTTTGTCTGTTTGCTTATATGGTTGCAATATTGGACCCATTGATTTACGTGTACTGGGTTGTATTTGTGCATGGGTGGCTACCTGCAATCTCCTTTTCTTGTCAGCTACAACAGATTTACTGCGCACCTCAGACACCAATCAATGGGTAGTGAGCAGAGGGGCAAAGGCAGGATGGAGTGCTTTTGCTACCATTCTTCACAGTATTTAAGTATGGTGGAGGCAGGCATGGGCACGTGTGAGCACATAAGGAATTTACATAATCAGCAATTACAAATGTTGGCTCGAATGTTCTTCGTCTATTCCATATACTGTACACGCCTTTCTGTACTACACTCACTCACAAGATGGTACAACTTGGACTGACTTGTTTCCAGATGAGGTTCCACAAATGAATGTTGATTTCAAATTAAAATGAAAGGTCAGTCGACCCTAAGCCTAAGAAACACAGTCCTGTCATGTTTTGCTTAAGACAGAAATAATGTTTCAAGGCATATAATTTGATTAAAGAGACTTCATATTTCAGGTACAGTATATATTACCACAGACATGCTCTTTCAAGTAGTATTGTTTTTCCAGTAGACCTTGTCATACATCAGCAATATGCATTTATAATACTGTGTAGATATGAGCTCTTATATGCTTCAGTGTAGAGGTACACCAGGTCAGAATTTCTATGAATAGCTTTATGTTGATAAATATGCAGCTGTGGACTTTCTTTTACATATGTTAACGACTTTGTGTACTTTAGACCAAGTCCTGAGACACTCATGCATCTATCATGAATACATCAAAGAGTAGAGTTTTTGAACTCTTAATATTTTTTTCTACTGTTGAATTTAACCAGTTTGCAACTAAATTGTTTACCTAAACTCTGAATTGAAAGCAGCAGAAAACCATGCGACATATAGTCTTATAAACAATTATCATAATGAATGACAACAGAAAAAAGCTAGGACCACTAATTGTTCCATGGGGAACACTACTTATTAAAAGCATAAGCATAATAAGAACAATGGCTTAAGGGTCTGGTTTATGTCAGCTCTAAATGTAAATGTGTCATGAGATAACTTTTGTTTTGATGTGATGCTACGTAGATAAAATTTGATTTATTGATCGATTAGAACAAAGTGAGGCCACTGATGTTATTGTTGCTCTTTTGTGGAAATTGTCTCAATTTTGCATCAGTAAATACTCAAAGAGACTAGTGTGTGTTCAGCCTCTGTAATACAGATGCTGTAATAGAGAGTTGTGAATGTCAAGCAATGAGTGCTAAACGTTCCATCACACCACTCGAATCTCATTAAGAGTCAGTGACTACACTGTTCACATGTGAGGCGCTGAATGGCTATTCTTTACCCAGTCAACACAAGAGTTAAGAGAAATAATGGTAACCTTTATCTACAGGTCTGGGTTTAACCATCTGTATATTACAGTAGTGGGCCACTCATTTGGTACCTGAGCCATCAGTGTGGACTTACTCGACTTAACCCACCTCTTAATACCACCACTACGATGTCACACTTATAGAAACCATCGATAAAATAAAATTAAAAAAAACAAATAAACAAAAAACAAACAACGTAAAATAACAAGGCGTGGCCAGTGAATATCATTATTATAAAAGCTGTAAACTCAGTTTAGACAACTCAAACACACTACACTACATTCACAACCATGCTATGTACATTATCTGGAGCTCTTCAGTATCAATATTTGTCTAATAACATGACAGCAGCATAATAAATCTAAAAAAAAATCTCAATAAAAAAAAATATCATCAATTTTCCTCTTTCTTTATGGAACGGACCCAACATTCATTTATTCTGTAATAGCGCCCTACAGCCACAGAGCTTCTACCTTCATTCAGCGTGTCCAGAAGTTTAACTTTTTCTGCCATAGTTAACATCTTCCTCTTCCTTTTGGGTGTATCGTCAGGGGCCTTTGTCGGTGCAGAACATTTCGTAGACATTGTGGGAGACAATTTGCAAATGTAAATTTGGTAAGCTGTACAGCAGGGGTCCTTTGGGGGCCACATTGTCGTTCCTGACTGTGACGAGGGGCCGGGATCAATCATGTGGGCTGTATAATAGGCTACAGTTCCTGGCACAAAATTGTTCATCATAACAAGTGATTTGCAAAAATAGTGAGTACTTTTCCAATTTGAAATACCACAGGTATTCCTTTTATTAAAAAAAAAAACAAAAAAAACATTGAAATTATAGTAACAGCAACAACAAACTGATTAGCACTCGCTCACATGTAGGTTATTAAATAAAA
>JAPSES010001779.1:0-14846 GCA_029822895.1 Maxillicosta whitleyi
GAGACATCATTTTCACACATGGTTTAGCCTCCATAAAGTCCAGACACTAATTTAGGATGTGATGAAGACTGGATGCAGCGGTTTGATTCTGCATCATCAATAATAAAAAAAAAAATAGTGCAACTATGGATGGAAAAAATATTGTGAACTTTTATGAGGTAAAAAAAGATGTGAGAGTGAATGTCTCCTGGGATCAAAACTGAAAATGGTGCAGTTAAATATAGCATGTGTGACTTTTTTTTTTTTTTTTTTTGGCCTGGGCAGTGTATTTCTAGAGGACATTTGAACACAACACTGCACAGAAGGAATAAAATACAATAAAAGTAAAATGAAGAATAAAAAAACACAACCAGAACCAAAAATTTGTGTCACCCAGGAACAACAAAAGAGGGACGTACCCTAAGCTGTTCTATAGATTAAAGCATCATAAATAAAGATATTGTGCTAACATCTGAACAAAAATACTTCACATTCACTGCTTCCACATCTCCTCCAATATTAAACATTGTTATCTTTAATTTTACAGAACAATGCGTCTTTAAGAATTTGTGATTTTCCCCTTGTAATAACACAGAGCCGGTGGGGTTTAGTTGGCTAAGGAGTGCAGCACTGATGCAACAACAAACCACTTCCAAGTATTGTTGGCAGGACGTTAGAATAGAATTAATGAGGCTTTTGGGTATTATGGGTTTATATAATATAATAGCTACCAAAGCAACTATATGATCTAGAACGTTTTAAACCAACACCATCAAATACAGAGGCAGACAGAGGACTATCAATAATTATAGCCAATTCTTGGACAAGATTGAATAAAATCAGCACCTGACCTTTGACCTTGACCATCTGTGAGGCACCTGACATATCACGCTCATGCACAGGCATACCCACATCCGGATATTAATGAACACCTCACACTCACTAGCATGCATGGTGTTGACCCCAGTAGACCCCGACTGGCTCCTACACCTCCTGATGAGAGGTCAAAGGTCAGGGGTGACCACTGAGAGTGTCAGGCGCTGCATGGCTCCTGAGATTTAACCACGCACACACACTGGTCAGACTCCCTCCACACTCAGAGGCTGAATGTGCACGTTGTGTTTAACCCCTTCTCCAGCCTGAAGAGCACTGACCCGTTAAAGCGAGTGGACTGTTTCCCTCCACGCTGGTCTGGTTTACTTTCACAGCTCCACACAGGTCAACATTCTACACACACACTAACATTATGAACATTTGCACCAGAACAACACCAAGCACTGGCTCATTGGAGACAATAGGATGACACTTAAAGCTATGAGAGTCTGGATTTGAGTTGATAATAATTTTTAAAACCTCGCTAAAGAATTCTGAAATGTTATTTATGCTGCAGCAAACTTTAACATTAACTTTAAAACTCACATTAAATCATAAACTGTTTGTACCAAAACACACTGTTCCGATTCAATCCAACTTTATTTGTAAAGCACTTTAAAATAACCGCAGTGGACCAAAGTGCTGCACAAGAAAATAAATAATAATGCAGAATAGATTAAAAATAAGAACACTAAAACCAATATCAAATTTTAAAAAAAAATGAATAAGAGTGATACATTTAAACATCTCACATGGTTTGAAAGTGTTTAACTTCACTGTTGTACAATATCTGCATCAAGAGGAAAATAACTGAGCCTGTCATATTTAATTTATTGGTTTTTCTACTAACATTACACTAAATGTTTCTACCAATATTCAACTTCAGAGCAATATATAATGTTATTAAATATGTGTTACTAATATTAGTGTTAATGTTTAACTTTGCTTGCTATTATGTCATTCAAATCAGTCGACATAACATGAATACACTTCACCAAACATGAGAATGAAACCAAAAACTAAAAAGTTACAGCTTTGCACATTCAGTCCATTGTTGTTGGTAACAATAGAAGAGGTGCAACTGTAATAAACAGTGGACGACTTGTTTTTGTTTGGACTCAGAGGTACAATTAACTATTAATTATAGATGCTCTAGCTTTTGTATTTTTAATTGGCTTCCTTTTGGTAATAGATTAAGATCTAAGTTACTCAAAGAAAGTTAAAAGCCACTTAAATGATGACATGTTTCTCAGGAAGATAAGCAGGACTGATCTGATACAGAAGTAATTAATAATGTTAATTTGGTTAAATAAGCATCTTCGCTTAAGTCACATATCATTGAACATAGTAGTGTTAAATGGATGCTGGTTTAATTCTGATTAGAGTAAACACATCCTTGGTGCAACCCAGACTATATGTTTTCATCCTGTTTCACTAAGGAACCACTTGGGAATTCTGTCACATTTCCTTGTGGTCCTAATTTACTTCAAGCAGCTCTGATTTGCATCTGAGTTTTAAGAGTTCATGAAATGCCTTCAATTGTTTTTCTGTTTTTATAAAATCCTAAAAAGCTGGCACCGCCTTAGAGTAAACACCATGTATGAGATTCAGCAAAGACTAGTAAATAAACCCTGTCCCTAAGGGGTTTGTAATGGCTTACTTCCGACTCTGGTAAAGGAAGAGGAAGGGATCAGCGCAATATGAAGGCGATGAAAAGTCTGATAGCTGTGGGAGAAGTAAGCGTTTAAACCTCCTCTAAATGATGAATGAAACAGGGCGGTCAAGACCCTCACTGCTGAGGTTCCACAACAGCTTTAGGTACAAATGTCTGATCTCTATAATCAGCTGGATGTCCTTAAACAATTGCACAACCTTTCTAAACTGTTGCTGACATTCATATGTGAAACCTCATCCATTTGACTCTCTGGTATCACAGTTTTAATTCCTACAGCTGAAAGAACACAATAAAAAAAACATTAACCCTTAAAGACCCAAACAGCCACTGAGCTAAACTGTTTAATATCTGTTGATCCACTAATGTAAAATATAGTTTTTCATCTTTTCATGGTCATCAGATTTGACCCATTTGGACATTCAGAGGCTCTGAAGTTACCATGGAAACACTGTCATCTTTTACAGCATTGATTCACCAGTAAAACCCAAGGGGCTGGATCAATGACAGTGGACGGACACACTGGTTAAATATAGAAAAATACCTAATTTACACTGGAAAAATGTTAATTGTGCTAATGATAATGCTAATGTGGGAACTGCCACCAGTGTAGTCTTGTACATTAATGCAGGGACATGTTTTACAACATCCAGTCCGCTACTCTTTTTTTTTTTTTTTTTTACTTATATTTTAGTGTTTCGTTTTTTAAATTGTACAACGCAGACGTTTAGAACATAGTGTCAGTTATCCTGTATATTGTCCACTTTTTCCATTGATCTTCACATGTTTTATGTTGGAAGTAAGTGTGTGTGTGTGTGTGTGTGGTGGTGGTGGTGGGGGGGGGGGGCACATTTGCTCCTTTTCAATAACATCATATTAACTTTCATGCACTATTGGAAAGTTATTTATGAAGACCACAAAAATCTGTATTTTCTTACTGCACTGCATTGTTAATAGATTATTTTGGCTCAAATCGCTTAGGCCGTTTTGCACAATTCTAAAACAAAGGTCTCCAGATTAAATACCAAAAGGAGAGTTACGTAACCACCTGGCAAACCTAGAGTTGATCTTATTACTGACATGAGTCAATCATACTGTAAATTCCTACATTTGTATTCTTTATTCTTCATCCTTGAGCAGTTGTGTTTGTGTTAAAACCATAAAACTTGGACTGTCCTCCAGCAGCAGCTACATGTGTTCAACCATCTGCTCAGAGAAAACCAGTGTTAAGGGAAGAACTGCACGCCAGCGGTGACGTCACCCCCCCCCACAGCAGCAGTGCATTATGGATGGAGGCTGTGTGCTGTACCTGGAAGTGCTTCTGGATCTGGTAAGTGCTTTGCTGATGACCAGAGAGGGAGCCGACTGTCGTCTCTGGGCCAACGTCTTCATCTTCTGCAAACACAGACAGACACAGGACATGGGTCAGTGCAGGCGCTGACTTACAACCAAAGGAAGCACATATTGAACAACAGACAAAATGGTTGTTTCTGCCTGTGGTCAGTGGAGAACATACTGGCAGACAAGGAAACAGAGAAAGTGAATAGAGAAGTAAAGAAGGAGAAGAGGAAGTGAGTTCGCTTGTTAAAGAGTCTGACAGAGAATTAAGTAACAGACACAAACAGGGAAATAGAACTGAGGAAATAAATCAGCTAAATGCCACACATTGTGTTCTGGTCCGTAATATATTCGTGTTTGATATTTTTTAATGACATATGACTGTACTTGTTGTGGCTGCATTGAAGTCTGGTGTATTCACAACAATGTATCCATGGAAACCATAAGCAGACTGCCAGTAATGGAAGATTAGTAATAGTGTTACAGTAGAATATTAGCTCTGAAATTAAAAAGGGCGTTCCAAATATCCCATTAAAACAAAGCACAGAAGTCTACGGAAAAGTACATGCAAATAGTCTTAACCCTTTATTAGGCAAGTGACTATTTTTGGTAATTTCTGCAAACATTAAACATGGGACCAATCCCGTGCCTCAGTGAAATGGTTTTTATAATGCTTTAAATGTGGTACTTTTTTCATCTGTTGTATATTTGTGCATGCTACAACGCAAATACAAGCATTTTGGGCATGGAACATTACTCTAAGGCTACTGTATTCCAAAATGACTAATATCTCCCAAAATGCTGGTCCTATCAACTTGCTGTTTTCGCTACTGTCTTCCTTGACCAAACATACATAAGTATTCCAAACTGCAGCAGTCAGCTGTTTCTGGATTTTATGTGATTCCTGAGATACATACACACACACACACACACACATACACAGAGGCATATACACTTGCCTTCTATAATAAACAAGACACAGTGATTCAGAGAGATTTTTGTCAGACTATGACCTTATAACAGTTGTTTTATTTCATGTGTTTACTTTACAGCAGGTGTGGCTCGGATGGTTCATGGCGAGAGGAGGGAGACTGTTGTCATGCCAACAGACGAGGAGGTAGATGACGACATCAAGTAACACACTAAGGTTGAAATAGTGAATCTTAGAGTACTTGGATGAGTGCCCTATAAAGGGTTAAGGCACTTCTATATCTTGTCTGGTCCAGATTTTCCAGTTTGATCTGAACCAAATAAGCAGATGTGAAACCTGTGTCCAGACCATGATGTGGCCCGAACGAACAGCCTTTGCTCTGATGAGCTCAAAAACAGACATATGAGGTTCATCTCATGTCATATGTTTGTGATTCTCGTGTCTGTATGGAATGTATAAATTGTTTTGCTGTGAGGAAGAAATACAAATATCTATCTATCTATCTATCTATATTTTTTCTTGGCAATAAATAAAGAAGAAAAACAAGACAGAAGTTCAAAATGAGCCAATGACAACATACCGATGTCACACACCCATCCATCCACCAATAAATGTCAAGTACAGAGATGTGCCTGTTGTTCATAAAAGAAGAACACCCTTAGGTTCATCTTTGTTTACTCGCTGTCACTCTGACTTTACTTGTGGGAAACAAAAGGTAAAGGTAAACCAAGCTTTCATCTTTTATCCCTTACACAAACATCTCTTTGTTTTGTGTTCTTATGTACCTAAAGCTTAAATCTGCACAGACTTTGTGCATATACATTCACACTGACTCCTGTTCTAAGTCCACTTTATGGAGTGATACCGAGTGAAATCCACCTCCACTTAATCCTGTCATTAGCAAAAACTATGTGACACGATGTTGAAGAAATCCGAAGTAAACAAACGCTTTACACAATGCATTTAAAGGCATGTGTTCTGTAATTTGTCATGAAATACAAAATAAAGGCAACTGTCCTAACAATACATCCTGCTCCTGGCATACACTAGTCATTTAATCTGGAAATAAAATTAGTAAAGGACTTCATATCCTATATTTGTTTTGCAATGACTCAGTTCCTGAGCCAGGATTTCAAACTATGCTGTTCATTCAGCTCATCGGTGTAAAAATAACTGCATCATGGGACAATGCAGGGTGGATACTTAGGTGAAAGTTTCATCAACTTTACACATTTTTAAGCAGACATAAAACACAGGTTTTGGTCAATGTGACTATGAGAATTGACTTATTTTCATGTAATTACTAAATGTGTGCTTTCGACACTTTATTTCCTCATTTATTCCACACAAGTAAACGTACCAACACATGGTGCATGTTTGTCTTCCTGCTGAGGTTTACATGCATGAAGTACTGACATCAACCACTCCACTGAAATAATGATATAATAAAGGTTCAATGAACAAGGGAAAAAACCCTGTGTCTCATATTATACTGACTAAGCAAAAAACCAAAGAGGAAGCATGAACTATTTGCATTTACTAATATCTTTTCAGACTGGCATCTTTACAGACAGGTGACAGATTAAAGGGGAATCTGACAGGAATGCTCTCTTCCTGGAATGATGAGTATGAAACCGTCCTGACTCACATGTTGTGGCCATCCCACTCACCAGATCTCAGCCCAACTGAACAACTATGGGAGATTTAGAACCAAGGTGTTAGACCACTGTCCTCACCACCTTTTGGAAGAATTGCATTCTTTCTACAGACTTGGAAGTTCACAGGCAAGATGTATTGAAGCATTTATGATGCCCTGTCGCCTTCTCAAGTAACTTAATGTTGGTTTTTCCTTCATTTTTGTCACCTATGTGTACATATTACTCATATAGCTGTCAAAAATATTAAGATGAACCATTCTCTTGCGCAAACTTTCAAACACAAGCTCCCTATAGTGAGGGGAGGCATATGGAAATTCAACTTTCAAGAGGCTTTCTCGGTGACTGATGATAAAGCAGCCTTCAATTTTCTCTGGATGACTAACAGATCATATCTCAAAATGTCCCAGAGCCCATCAAAGAGCAAAAGCCTTACAAACTGAGCCAAAATGCAACCACTGCGCAGAAAAACAGCAACAAAGCACTGGGGTGTGTGGAAATTGTCAAAGTGTGTTTTAAAAGAAACATTCAAATATGTGTTAAAATGGGAGATTTGTTGAATATTAAGATATTACAGCCAAAGCACAAATATGTTTAGCATGGTTTTAATAAATAAATAAATAAATAAATAAAAGTTTTTTTTTCTGGACAAAAAGGCCAACTTTGATGAAAACAGTATGTTATCGTGTTTCACCTTTTTGTCCAGCACCGCATGTTGAAAAGGCGCAGTTGAAGCCTTTCGATCGTGCGCTGGAGGGGGGCGCTGTTTACTAAAATACCAAGCAGCTGCTTTGGAATCACCTCCGCAATGTCCCAGTGTCTGGTTGATTGGATCAGAAAACTATACACAATGAAACAGAAACCCTACAGCATTTATCCTGGTTTTTGTTTTGTTTTGTTTTTTACAGTAAATGCTATGGAGAGGTGAAGGTGAAAGTAAAAGTGGAGTATTGTGTTTTTACTGTTTTAATCATGTTAAGAGGTGACTGAAGCCAGAGCTGCGCGTGCATCCTTCATCTGTGCTCGTGGTTTGACTCCTGGCAGTCTGATTCACTAATAATCCTTATCAGCACATTATCTTCTCCTGTTATTTGCTCCCCTTTTCGACCCACGATCAGTCAAAATGAGCCCATTCACAACAAAACAAAGGATTCAAACATCAGTCAAATTCTATTAGAAACCTCATTAATTAAATGGTAATTAACAAAATGAGGGAAATGCTGAGTTTTTCTTTTCTTGACACATTTAAAACTCCTCTTTACGCGCCAGCTGTCGTGCGTAATTGATCCACGTCGGGCTATAACTCACATGAATTAGATGTCAGAACTCGATGAGTCAATACATTTCCAACTGAAACTAATGTTTTAACAACTGTGCGTTATTCTTAACACACTTCTGACAGGAGGGACACCGGAGCTCACACCTCGAAACAACTTCATCATCCAGTCTAATCAAGTGACATGGACATGACACAAAGCCACCAAGATAAAAAAAAAAAAAAAGAAAGAAAAGCGGAACAAATGAAGTGTCACATATTGAAAAGTTGTGAGAACACAACACAAAACAACACTGAGATTTACTGGAAGAGTGCATCACTTCAGCCCATTTTTCAAACTCAGCACTGAAAATATAGACATACATCAATGGAAGTCGATGTAAGGATGGAGGAAGGAGGACATGTGGCACTGGCACCTTTTCACACCTTTCACGTCGTTATTGGACACTTCTTATTTAGACGGAACGCACCGGGGACCCTGATGCGCAAAAACGCAAACATCCAAACACAAACACAAACCATGCTTTCCTTATATCAGCGCCAACTGTCTGACATAGACGTGCCACTGTTACCTTTTTATTGTCGGGAGGTGTTTTGCTGTCTCCCGTCAGAGAGTCGGACCTGTTCTGTCCCATCGTCCCTTCATGTGGTGACATGGTTTCCATCAAGACTGTATAAATCCACGGAGCCGTGCGCACCGACAGTATATTCCCATGATACGCGTATTAAGTCCAAAAAGTTTATCCTGCGGAGAGCATGGTACAAGCCCGGGGAGAATCCATGATGGAGAGGAGGGATAGTGATGAAGAGCAGGTCAAATGTGTCCTCTGCGCTGCGCTCCTCACTGTGGCACCGCGTCTAAGCTCTGTTTGCGCTCAGCTCCGGGACTCCGGACTAGACCGCCTCGACTGTGTCTGATCCTGTGAAGCCCGAAGAAACAACACAGCCCACTTCCGTTTCTATTTTACAAAATAAGTCAAATGTGTCTGAGAAACGTGTCCAACAAAGCCATCAGCAGTGGTTGGTTTGGTTAGTCTGTACAACTGCATAGATTCTGTCCTTTTTTTGCCATTAGGTTTAATTTTAATTTTATTTTGACTGTCATGAAATCCATTTGGTAAGCCATCCACATGCACAAACGTACCAGAAGGTTGTTTATGTTCATGGTGGGATGGAAACAAACTCCATATTTCTAACCCACTAAGACAAAGATAAAGATAAAATATACTTTATTGTCCCCATGGGGCATTTTTTGTGGTGCTGCAGTTTACAGGAGGACAGGATAAAGAAGAATCAACAGAATAAAAGGAGAAGTTCCAGATTAATAGATTTGCATGCGATATATACATATATACATATTCATAAATAAATAAGTTATTGCACATACAGGTAAGGTTTTATTGCGCTACATCTCAGAAACACATATGTTGCACTTTTTTGACACATACCATTTGTCTGTCAGCTTTAGTTTAACCAAACACACATAATAATGCAGTATCACACAACTAATATGTTTAGGATTTCACAAAGTATCAACAATTTGCTCAGTTTTGACCAATGTAAACATTATTAAATATAAAATTGATTAGTGAAAGGAACAGAATCATGTATTTTATGTAAGGATTACTATTACTTTTGTTAGCCTGCATTTCACTTATGGCACTTGTGCACTTAATGAATTCAACTATAGAGTATTTCTACACTGGTATCAATTAAATAAAGTACATGAAAAATATTCTGTGTAGAATGTCAAATATCTAAAAACATGATATTATGAGATCAGCAGGACATCAACAAATAAGAGATGTGTATTAAAGGCTGGAGTGAAATAAAGCACATAGTACTGAAAAAAAAAAACAGGGCTGCAAGAGTTAAGGATGGAGCTCATTTTAACATACGTTACTCAAATGTTTGGTTCTAAGGATTTGCAGGAATAAACAAAGAACATTCATTTTTCATTTGCAATGAATTATATACTTGACTTCTCTGTTAATAGTGGTAGATCACAGGTGTCAAATATACAAAACTGGAATGCTGAAGGGACCATTGCGGCCTGTGGGATCAATATGCAAAATTAATATATTACATTCAAGATGTTAATCATTTTAGTTGAGGAGCCAAATTCAGCCCAATCCAGTCTAAAGTGACTCAAATCATTAAAAATGCTGCCATAACAACCTAGAAATAATGACAAATCCAATTGTATTCCTCTGTTTTAGTGTAAAATAAGTGAATTACATGAAAATATTTACATTTGGAAACTATCCTATCAAAAAGAAAAGTGAATAACTTGAGCACATATGAACAACTTGAAATTGTACCAATATTTTGCTTGCAATTAACTGTTTTGTGTATTTGTAGATCCACTGTGGGCCATCTGTAAGTTATACTAAATGTCTGTAAGTTGTACTAAATGTCTAAATGATAAACTAAGTTACTTACGTTACTTCACATTTTTTTAAAGAATAGTTAGTATATGTAAACACAATATAATTTGACTTTTTTCACTCTAAAACATATTAGTTAAACATAAAAAGTTTGGATTTGACATTATTCCACTTCTGATCATATTGGGCTGAATGTGACCCCTGAATTTTAATGAGTTTGACCCCTGTGTTAGACCTTTTCAATGCATTTCTGCGTTACAGATATTTTAGTACCAGGCCACTTTTATTTTGAAGACAGAGTAAACTTCCTGCCATATAGTGCACTGATCTGCAAACATTGACAGTTCATCATGTTTGACTCAGACTGCTGCCTCCACTGTGTACCTACAAGTGTGAGTGTTTTCATTTAAAGCCCATGTTTTCCTTGTGTGGCCGTCTGTGCCATATAGAAGCTGAGTGTTCATACGTTACAGTAAAGCAGTTTGCAGAGGGTCCGGGCCAGGTGTAAGAATGCACTCCCAAGGCCAAGAATAACATGACTGATGAGGTGGAATGTCAACCGTTTTTTTTTTTTCAACATAGGCATGAGGCATGATACATTTCCTTTATAGCTGCAGCTACAGTATAAGTCACTGTAGGGTAACTGGGTGGGAGTGTTTACCTTTAAAAGTTGGAAAATGAACACCTCCGATAAAGTAAAACAGATTTGTTGACTCTGGAAGCAGAGATGTAGGATTTTGGGGTTGTGTATGTCCACAATTCCCAAAGACTGGAACATATTATACTGAAAGAGTGAAAATTATTAGTGATTTCTTCTTAATAAATGTCCATAGTGGGAGATGAAGAGGTCGTAGGAGGCTCTAATTGTAGAAATGGAACTTTTTATAGTGGAAGTAAAATTTGCAAATCAAAAGTATTCATAAATAAATTAAATAGAATTACATTCCACTGTAGGGTAACAGTCTTCCTCAGTAAAAGTCTGACATTGCCACCTAAATAAAACACATCTGCTGACACTAGAATTGAAAGTTTAGCCAAAAAGCAACATGAACAAGTGCAACTAGGCACAACAACCCCACCCCTCATACGTATTGTAGCTAATTCTGGTATTCATCCAGGTGATGTCATCACATGATGACAGCACTTCAGTTGCCTCTACATATGTGCCAATTTTGGTAAAAAGAAAAAAGGAAAAGTAAACTGAAACAAAATGGATGTTTTTATAGACATTTGAAATTTCACCAACACTCTGGGTCACTGATGATCTGTAAACTTTAGGGGGTGAGGAAATAAAACATTGGAATTGGGAAAAAATATTTGTTACTCTTTCTTGAAATGCTACCGGATACACTACACAAGATAGTAGAATTGACCCAATGTCTAAGCTTATGTGAGTTAATTATCTTTATTTTATTTAAATAACAACAATAATAATAGTAATAATGATACATTTAAATTCTATAGCGCTTTTCAAGACACCTTAACCACTTTACATTATTGATCCATTTTTCATTTACTCTTACATTTAACTTTTAGTTAATTAAAAGTCATTTTAAAATATCTTTTGTAAGATCATCCAGGCACTGGCACAGGTTGTCAGATACAGTCAGTATTAAATATTACAGATAAAGATAAAAAGTTATGTAATATACTGTCGACACCCAATTTAGATTAATTTAGAATAATCAGTCAGAATGATCAAAATACATTTTACTAGTCAGGCAAAGTAACTACATCTGGAAGTTTCATCCTTGTTATTTAGATGACATCTTCATAAATGTTATCGTGGATATAAGCAGATTAGACAGTCATTAGTTCAGAAATGGAGTTAACATCGATAAATAACCACCATCAAGTAAGATTCCAACACAAACATCATTTAGGCACAAGTCATTCTGGCATCCTGAGCCTTTAAAGGGCTAAACTGGAGTGCATTCCCTGCAGCCACCCCAGTAGGTCATCTGCACAAACACAAAGGTATGCAACAATTGTTCCATGTTATCTGTCCCCTGAAAGTGTCAAGCGCATGTTGATAAGAACGCTGATAGCGCCCAGCCATCCTCTTTGATCACATCACCAGCTCCATGAAACCACTGGCTCCTGTCTGACGGGCTCCAAACACAGATGTACACAAAACTACACTTCTTCACCATTTACCGAAGGTGCCAGTTTATATTAGACTTTAAACTGAGATTGTGCTTCTTTTGTCATAGTTTTTGGGGTAAAATGTGTGCTTGTATTTCCCTTTGTTTGTGAGGGACAGCCTGTCTAGAGCGATCCACAGCAGAAAAAAAAGCGAGACTAAATTGAGGGTGTGTCAGAAATGTGGTTGGAAACGCCATCGGCTGACCACGACTGCCACTGCGCTGCAGGCTTTTACTTCGACCTCCAAAATGTTCCACTTTGTCGCTGGAGTGTACCGTGGTGCAACAATAAAAACATTGTGTTTGGGTTTTCTTTTGGTATCCATGGCAAAAGTAACACACTTCTCCATAATAAGTTCAAAATGTGTTTTGGCCCAAAAACCCCAAAGTGGGTCAAACACCTCGCTGCCAAACACACCGAGATTCTCCTCATGCCTGAATGGAGCTCAGCCGAGTGACTTCAGGTCAGAGGAAAATGGGAAAGCTAATGTGTGCTGCTGATTCTCTCCTCAGATGAATCAATATGTGTCCCAGCGAATATCATCTGACGCTTCCTTTGAAGTGTGTCTGAAAGGGAATGTCTCCGTCATGCTTGGGGAGTCAGGCTATTGAAAACCTGAAGCTGAAGAGGGTATTGACTTGGACGGCAAACAGTCGTTTCCAAAGAGAAAATGAGCTGGAGAGTGTCCAAAGCCCTGGTCAGAGTGTTACATGGAGGCTTTATTCTTACCTGTGTAGGGTTGGGGTGTCAGAGCCGCACTTTGCACTGCAAACACACTGTACATACCTCAATATCTATTTAAAGAGCACCTTCCCCTCCTTTAAAAACAAACAAACACATGCTTATGTAGAGGTTGAGGAAAGGCAGTGGGGGTGTGATGAGCAGGTTTGAAGTTCGAGTTGAAAGGTGGATGATGAATGGATGAGAGGGAGAGAGAACGGGAGGGTCAGATAAGCTGCTGGGGTTTCCCCCTCCACTCTGTGTGTCCCTGCCTCTGCTCAGTATCCTTTATCCTCCCCTCATAGTGACTAAGGCTGGTCAGATTTCTTATGAAAGTGTTACAGAAAGTCCTCAGGTTTGGCACCAATGTTTACTCTGATGATAGGTTGAACTGAAACCATTTTAGTGACCACAGCTTAAAGTTTAGGATCATTATCATTGCACAATGCATCTTTGAGAAGAACATGGGAAAAACAGAGCTACAGGAACAGAATGGTGGAGATTTATGAATGGATTTAAGGGTATTGTTTTCATGTGGTCTCTCACCTTTTTAGTTTATTTTTTTTGGGGGGGTTAGTTTACAAGTACAAAACTAGTTACAGTGTGGGGACTTTATTATTATATTGATTTAGTTATTATTTAAGCATAGTGTTTTCTTCATTTAAAAAAGCTGAAAAAGGTTAGATGACAAAAACATGGCATCAAATATGATACACAAAACCAATAAAGCTAATAATATATAATGCAAATCTATTAATAACTGTTCATGATTAAAGGTTTTTTGTCACTCCTTCTTTACAGGGCGCCGGTCGATGACTGCGGACGTCAGTTCAACTGTAGTTGTAACTGGAATGTGAATTTCCCAGTTTTGGGATCAATAAAGTACAATCAATTCAATTCAATTTAAGCTTGTCAATATCCATGACAACTAATTTCTATGTAAAAGAATGACATGAGTTTTCTACAAAAATCCCCCAGTGCTTCTCTGCTGCAGTATTAGCAATCATAGATACAGTCAGCTAACAGAAAAGACCAACCTGTAACTGCTGTAACATACAACTTGAACTGCACACACTTGACGTGCAAATCTTCCATCGAATGTAGATTCAACAGTACCATCAAATGACCAAACATGCTGTTAACAGGTATATGTTTGTGAATTGTTTCCTTGAATAAAACTTTCAAAAATCTCCTTCCTTTGACTTTATTCATAAATCATACCCTGTAGCTCTGTGACAGATGACAGAGATACTTGAGGCAGAGGAGGAGCTGCTGCGGCCTAAAACAGAAACCACCTCCTCACTATGGTCACCTCCACCGCTGTCGCCGCTGCTACTTTAAGAAGCCAGACTTCCACGTTGCCTGCCAAAAATATCTAAAAAACACTGTTCCTTTTTTCCCTAAAAGCAGAAAGGGTGGTGAATTTTTGAGGAATGCCTGCAGAAATGCTGGAAAAAATGACGTCTAGGTGAGAAATAAGACCAATATTTGCTTAACACGAGACTAAAGTTTCAGGCGTTTCAACAGAAGAATCCCAGAGTGACCATAAAACCCATTGTGTCTGATGTTTCTTGCAGCTCATACATGTGTATGTAAAGTATGTGTGCATGTATGTATGTATGTACAGCATGTATGTATGTATGTACAGTATGCATGTATGTACATACAGTATGTATGTATGTATGTATGTACAGTATGTATGTATGTATGTATGTACAGCATGTATGTATGTATGTATGTATGTACAGTATGTATGTATGTATGTATGTACAGCATGTATGTATGTATGTATGTACAGTATGTATGTATGTATGTATGTATGTACAGTATGTATGTATGTATGTACAGTATGTATGTATGTATGTATGTA